>JAFIDM010110955.1:0-10342 GCA_023159025.1 Thereuonema tuberculata | reverse complement strand
AAGTTGTCCAAAAAAATTCTTTCTCGTAAAAAAAGCAGTGATTAAAATTGTTGATGTTTTAAAATATTACAGAGTCAATCCATATGAAATCAACCAATAAAAAAATAATTTGTTGCTGACATATTTTATTTTATTTTTGATAGTACATTTTCTGTTTATATATACATTTGGGAGTACAAAACGATTTTTTTAAAAAAATTATTATTATTACTTTGGCTTTCATCGGCCATTTTGTATATGAGGGTCGGCCGTTATTGGCGTTTTCAGAGGTTAGCGATAAGTTAAATAACTTTTTTGTTTATGAAGACATCAACTTGAAATAAAAACCATCTTATTCTAAATGAAACTATCTACAAATCATATTATGACCAAAAATGTGTTTTCGATTAGAATAAATTGAAGATTTAGGGAATTTTTTTTCCAAGAAGGGATTAAAACACAACTTTAATATTTTTTCCCCGTAAAAATATAATAGAGAAGAAGACTTAAAAAAAATTTGATACCTTTTAAATGCCACCTTTAGGTTTTACAGGCCTTCAAATATCGCAATTTGTCCAAAATTGCAGATTTTCAAACAGGTATATCTCAAATAGGGAGTGAATCAAAAAATCTGAAATTTTCAAAAAATACTCTTCTAGTATCTGGTAATAACCACATGAAATTTCATCATATGTGTTTTAATCAGAAGTATTTTTTTTAATTAAAGAAAAAAAGCAAAAATACACAGTACGACGCACATTGACGCAGACTCCTAAACTGTTAAAAACACTTTAAAAAAAACCACACCTAATAAACTAACCTATTCTACGCCTATATGTACAAAATGTGTAAACTGTAATTGAAATCCAGAGCTACCATTGGAGTAACCCTCAAGTTACCTTGTACCCTTTTATGAGCTGCATGATGCTGAAATGAGCCACAGAAGCCTTTCTGTTATAATAAGGTGACCAGATGTCCCGATTTGGCGGGACAGTCCCGATTTTCAACAATTTGTCCCGCGTCCCGCGGACTTTTAAACAGATGGTTGTCGAACTGGAGATTCCGGTTTTTTTTTTTTTTCCGGTCTCCTCCCCCCCCCCCCCCCGGGTCAATGGTGTCCCGCTTTGCTAATGTAAAAATCTGGTCACCTTAGTTATAAGTGACTGTTTGGACCGTAGTACCGTGACTGTGCACTGCTTTCAAAAGCATTTGACTGAAGATATATATAAAAAAAATTTTCCTTTAGTAAAAATAAATGTTTATTTTATTATTTATTTAGTTATTTTATTAGGTGTTTTTTTTAAGTGTTTTAACACTTTAGGAGTCTGCGTCAATGTGTGTCGTACTGTATATTTTTGCTTTTTTCTTTAATTAAAAAAAAATACTTCTGATTAAAACACAATGATGAAATTTCATGTGGTTATTACCATATACTAGAAAAGTATTTTTTGAAAATTTCAGATTTTTTGATTCAGTCCCTATTTGAGATATACCTGTTTGAAAATCGGCAATTTTGGACAAATTGCGATATTTGAAGGCCTGTAAAGCCTAAAGGTGGCATTTAAAAGGTATCAAATTTTTTTTAAGTCTTCTTTTCTATTATATTTTTAAGGGGAAAAAACATTTAAGATGTATTTTAATCCCTTCTTGGAAAAAAAATTCCCTAAATCTTCAATTTATTCTAATCGAAAACACATTTTTCTAGTTTAATTTTAGGTTATTTCCTTACAACTTAACACATTTTTGATCATAATATGATTTGTAGATGGTTTCATGTAGAATAAGATGTTTTTATTTCAAGTTGATATCTTAATAAACAAAAACGTTATTTAACTTATCGCTAACCTCTGAAAACGCCAAAAACGGCCGACCCTCGTATACAAAATGGCCGATAAAAGCCAAAGTAATAATAATAATTTTTTTTTAAATCGTTTTGTACTCCCAAATGTATATATAAACAGAAAATGTGCTATCAAAAATAAAATAAAATAAGTCAGCAACACCCATTGATTGATTTCATATGGATTGACCCTACAGTCAACAGTGTACATTACAAACATACATTATTTAAATTTTGAATTTTAATTTTAAGCTGTATCTTACATAAAAAACTGAAAACATTAGAATTAAGAAAAATATGAAACTTAATTCAAGTAAACATGGAAGAAATACTGAAACTTCAAAAAATTAGCACTGCCCAATTACAGTTTTTTTAAACCTGAAATTTTAAAGTTTTAAAAGTTTTTAAGATAAACTTATTTTTAGATTATTCCTATTTTCTTCTGACTAAATTGGCAAGTGTAAATGAGTCTTTTGAAGAGAAAATAAGTTTTATTATAAAGCAGTCACATTTCAGAGAGTTGGAACCAAATATTTGGTTGATAACTGATCTTAGTACACAAACTTCTTTTAAAAACCTCTTTTCATTTGGGATGGGTAATACTTTTTAGTTCTTAAGTGCTGGAAAGAATTTCCAATGCACATATAGGCCCTATGAGGCGATTCAAATTAAAGTATCTCTATACAGAGCACTCTGGAGAGAGATCCAGTTGGCAAAACCATGTCAGTCTGGGATTGTGTAATTCCGGATCATGGTGAAAAGATTACTGCAATAAAAAAAAAAAAAGTTTGAAAAAAGGCTGGGGGGGGGGGGGGATATTGCGCTGCTAGTAACACCAGTTGTCAAAATTTGCATAGCGCGTACGTTGTTAGGCATCGAATCTGGTATAAAGGGTGAAACTGGTCAGACATTCTTCGACGAGCATCATGGTGCCGAAATGCACTTTACTTTACTCTACCAGAACGGTGCTGCAGTGCTTTGTGAGTACAGACGCCGCAACTCATTGCAGAAAGGTCCACTGATACCATGTATATGGTGGCGCATGGTTCATCGATTTGAGGAAATGGGTAGCTTTACAATCAGTGCAGGAAGAGGGTGTAAACTTAGGATATCTTAAATGGTCAAAGACGTTGCAACGGCAATCATTGAGCAATCCTGTGAGAATGTTGCAGGTATGTGTAGTGCTTGTGCCATAGGTAGGCAGAATGTAGTGCCACATTTGGGCTACAGAGGATCCTTGTCAGATTCCCATACATTCACAGAAGATAACACTATAGATAGGGTTTATGGTCACATTTCTGAACAGCCCGTTTTTCTTCAAGAAAATCCATCCAACCAATCTGTGACAAGTATGGTAATCGCAACTCCTTATTGGGATATGTTGCTGTTTCATTATCCCGCACCTCCAGCAAAGAGGATGGCTCAATATGACAACATTTATGCAAAATGGAACACCTTTCCACGTAGGACATCATGTTCAACAGTTGCTCCTACAATAGATAATAAAATCATCACTAGTGCATTCCCAACAAGATGGTCACCACATTCACCAGACCTTAACCCCTGTGAAGTGTGACTCTGAAGTTACCTGAGAAGCATGGCGTAACAGGGCTCCATTCTTCACCTGGCAGATTTGAAGGACAGAATTGTAGTATACATGCAAAACATCTCTACAAATCAATTGTGTTCTACTATCGGTATCTGTTTTTGGTCCTGCAGAACTGCCAACACATTGAACATTGCCTCTGACAGCTTCCTGCAGCCTGATTCAGCTCTCAGTGCTATTAACCACTTTTACATTATGTATGGTTGGGAAATATCGTTTGTTGGAACATATGCTCCAACGGACGATACAAATGAAATAATTAAAGACCAGTATTGGGATTTATTGAAAGAGACTGTAGAAAAAATACCACAGAGAAAGGAGTTATTTATTGTAGGTGACATAAATGCCAGAATAGGAAATGAAAAAATTCAAAATGTCGTGGATATATATGGCGAAAACGAAAAGAATGGAAATGGTAAAAGACTTATAGAGATGTGTGAACAGTTGAATTTAAGGATTGGAAATTCATTCTTCCAACACAAGGAGATACATCAATATTCATGGAGACAGGAGACAATAATCTAAGATCAATTATTGATTATATCATAGGAAGACAGGAAAGTACAATACAAATACAGGATATAAGGGCAAACATAGGGGCAGAACGTGGAACAGATCATTACTTGGTCAGAGCAAAATGCCTCTTTCCATGGAAGAAGAAGAACAGCAGAATAAGGAGGACTCAATACAACAAGAAAATTATAACATTGATCTGCTACAGGATGAAAGTATTAGAATATTTATCAACATTGTATGGATACAGAATTGGATGGAAATTTTAGAAAGACAGCAGAAAAGATATATAACTATGTAAAAAAAAAAAAAAAATAGCTTAAGAGGTTTTGGGTACCAGGGAGAAAAATAACAAAATGAGCTGCAAGCTGAAAGGAAAAGAGAAGGACTGGCTACAGTCTAAGAAAGAAGAACTTCATAGTGAATATAGAGAACTAAAAAAAAAATTAAAATATGAAATTAGAAAAATTAAGTTTGAAAGATGGGAGAGGAAATGTGCAGAGATTAATGCCCAGATTGGATTTAGTAGATCGAGGAAAGCATGGAAAGTCATCAAGGAAATGAGAAAATAAGAAAACCACAGAATTAAGTTTAATCTTATTAAAATGGAAGAATGGAGCAAGTACTATTCTCAACTTTTGCAAGAACATAGACAACATTTTATTGAACAAGAATATTGCTGCGAAAATAGAGAGTAAGTATATCAGAAGATGAAGTGAGAAAGGAATTGGTTAATGGAAAGAACTGGAAAGCATCACGACCTGGTGGGATCAAGTTGGAAATAATTAAGTACGGATGAAGAAAAATTGTTGAATTAATCACTAGACTAATAAAGGCTATAATACAAGAAAGAAATATTCCAAAAGAAATGAGTAAAGGTTTCATTATATCTAGACATAAAATAGGGGATAAAAACAATGTTGAAATTACAGAGGAATATGTGTCACTAATCCAATAATGAAAATCTTGGGGAAAATAGTAAGAAATAGACTAGAAGAGGAATTTGTAACATCTGAAGAACAATGCGGTTTTATAACAGGGAAGTCAGGAATAGAAAATTTATTTACAATAAGAAAACTATTGCAGAAAAGCCAGGAAAAAATGAAAATTATTCATATGATATTTATAGATCTAGAAAAAGCTTATGATATCATTCCGAGAAAATTTCTATGGAGTGCGATGAAAACTGCTAATATAAGTAAGCCAATAATAAATTTGGAGAGACTTATGTACAAAACCAACATGTGTCATATAAACATGGGATCTAAAGTTTCTTAGAGAATTCGAAACAAGCAAAGGACTTTTGCAGGAATGCTGCATATCACCCACCCTATTCAAGATATACTTGGATGTTGCGTTAAGGGACTTGAAGAGGAAATGTGAAATAATGGGTATAAAGTTGAATGATAACAAATATTTACTTAATTTATTATTTGCTGATGATCAAGTGATAATTGCACAAGATGATGATGATGATGATGATGTTGATTATATGATGAGGAAACTTTTGGACGCATATACAGAATGGGGTCTGAACATCAATTTTGGAAAATAGAATACCTAATTTCAGGCTTCAAGAAAGATCTGATAACACTGGTCTACATCAATTTTGCTGACTTTAAGATAATAACTGATTGTTAGTAATTTGAGGGTGCTGAATCCAAAAATCATATCCATTTTGCACAATCACGTCAAAATTTTTCACAAATGAAGACTTTAATACAGGAATCTGCAAAAAGGAAAATATTTAAGTAGTATGTACTGAATCGATCATTAAGCACCATCCAGCTATAATACTACAGTTTGATGTATTGTTGCATATATTTTAAATATAGAAACTGAATGTGTTTTTTTCTCCCTCAGATTCCTGTGAAAAATGACTGCTATTCGTCGAAAGTGTAAAAATGACCCAAACATATTTTGCTACATTTGTGGCTGTTTTACAACACCTAAAGAAAGGACAAATATATCAGACTTTGTATCCAAAGCTTATTATGCTTATTTTGGAGTTAAACTCGGTGACCAAGACAAATGCTGGGCACCGCATAAAGTATGCTGAACATGTATTTTGTGAAAAATTGTGACGTGATGGACAATTTATGACTGCATATTCGTAATCAGCGACCTCAAATTATATAAAATCAGTTAAAACATCGTAGTCAGCAGAAAAACCCGTGCAATAGAATGAAAGGTGGTAAAAATTGTTTTTCATTTCATATATTAGGATCAGAACTTCAAGAACAAGGAGAAACAGAAATGAAGTTAGAAGAAGGATAGCAACTACAAGAAGAGCAATATCAGCAATAAACTCTGTGCTGTGGAGCAGAGATATAATAGCTAGAACAAAAAAAAAATAATCTTTAACTCAGTCACTTGAAAGCATATTTCTTTATGGGGCAGGAAACATGGACAGTGAACAAGGTGAATGAGAAAAAACTGTTAGCAACAGAAATGAATTACTGGAGGAGATCGACCAGAACATCGAGGTTGGAGAGAAAATGAATGTTGAAATAAGGAATCAGATAAATGTGAAAATAGAAGTTATAAAGAGAAGACTAAGATGGTCTGGACATGTGACAAGAATGGGAGGCAACAGATTACCTAAAGCACTGATGGACTGCAACCAGAAGGTAGAAACATAAGAAGACGACCGAAAAAAAACGTTGAAGAGATAACTTGAGAGAAAATCTGGACAGATATGGACTAGCACCAGCGGATGCAGAGGACAGAGACAAATGGCGAAACATTATGAGGACGACTTTTAGTGGAGGAAAACCTCAGAAATGGGGGAAATCCTATAGAAGAAGACAATATATGGAATGAATGAATAAAAATCACTCGATAGCACTTGGTATGCTGTTGTTTATGGTCCTTTCCCGTTCATATAACTATAATTGGTACCGTCAGGCAGCACCATATTTCCCCCTGTCGGTCTCTTTTTGAACTAATTTTATTGTTACAGAAATCTTTTCCCCATATTCTGGAATGTATAAGTCCTTGTTTTGCTCACTGGTTCTCTCTCCAGAGTACTCTGCATGGGATTACTTTAATCTGAATCACCTTGTATATTAATTACTCATTACTCATATACAATTATACATCATTCAATTTACAAACAGAATAAATTGGGTTTATTTGTTTTGTTTTTTTCTTTTGCTAATAGATTGACTTTGCTATTTCTACCTTAACATGCTGACTGAGAGGCAGAAGAAGTATGCGAAATATGCAGAGAAACTGGGAAAAGTACAAGAAATATCCTCGATACTTACTCGGTGTCACATGACCCTCAAAGAAACAATCGAAAGTATGGAAACCTTAAATGCTATGTTACCTCCTGGCGAACAGTTAGAACCTTTTATTTGGACAACCGGCTGACACGTACCGAAGGGTCAGTGATTTGGGGTTCTCTGCTTTGTTTAGTTGTAAAAGGTTTGGAGATTGACCTTATATGGAAGAAATGATTCAATTAATGTCTTCATGAGATTTTTAAAGGAGCTTTTGCAGTGTTTTGGCATTCATTTTCTCACTTCAAATCTTAATAAAGCAAAGAATAAACTTCAAAGCATAAAAATAATGAGAACCCAAGAGAAGACCATACATAATTTCAAATTTTTGACATCAAGTGAACTTCATCTTTCTCAATTTAAATCATAATTCACGGACATTTAATTTTTAATTAATATAACATATTAATTCCTTTAAAAGATGTTTTATTACATTCAGTCATATTTTCTGTGCACATTCACAATCCCAAAGAAGATAATGATACATTCAAAAATATAACGGTAATGTTATCTTACAATGTATCAGATACATGCAGGCTTTGTTTATTCAAATACCTATATTTCGTATCACAGATTAAACGTTTTCAGTTGCTTTAAAATATAGTTCATTTATAATTTATTCATTCTGGCTTTTGAATATGACACAGAAAAAATATAATATTAAACTTGTAAGACTTTCAGTTCAAAACACTAGTAACAACATGTCATTGAATTATGATTTATAATTAAAAATATCAGTCTGAACTGCTTCAAACATACAACTTAATCTTTGTAAGTGAACATGATTCTGCATACTTTTTGTTTTTAAATGGGAACCAGAATCAAATGTTCTTTCTTATTCTTTATTGATAGTTGCAGTTTTGCTCTCAGTTTGAAATAAGATTTAAATTGTTAAAATAACGGTTTTCAATAAGATGTGTATTGAGAAACCCTATTAAAGCATCAAACTCTTTCTGCTCTTTATGAAGATATGCTTATAATGTTAGCATATTTTACATTAATGTATTTCAGTAGAATTAAATTTCATTTTCATTTAATAACCAATTATTTTTTAATAATTTAAGTGTACATAGTTGAACAATCAGTGGCATTGCTTACATGTCTTGCTTTATTCTCTATAGATCCTCTTTGATATTTCTAAACTTCTATATTTCTAAGCTGTTGAAATATTAAATTTAAAGTCATTTCAGTAGAATTGTGATTTTTATATTCTTTTGACATTAATTAAATGTTTAATGGGGAGGTTTTTAAGAAAAAACAAGACAAAAAATTATATAAAAAGCTAAATTCTACAGTTGATGTGATTTGCAGAGGTACAGGGAATCTTGAAACATTCAATTACATTTGTTATTGTTCTTATCAAAGACAGGGATTTCTATAATTAAACATTTTAAAAACAAAATAAAATAATAAGACAGTTAATCAATGGAATTCGAACTTTCTGTACCATCATAAAAAAAAATATATTTTTTGGCTAATCTCGACTGATAGTTTTAGAAACTCAGGTTTTCATGAATTTTCTTCCTTGTTTATAGGAAGACCCGTTTTCATTTGGTTTAAAAATAATTAATTTTCATTCCGTATTTTTTTTTTTAAAAAAAATAATAGTTTTAGTGTTTATATGGAATTCATTCTAAGCTTGTCAAGAATAAGTTTGTTTCAAATAATAATAATAACTTTTTAAATGCCAATTGTTTTTCTGTAAAGAAAAAAGGATAAGAAAGTAGGGTAATGGAAAACATTGATGCAAAATATTAAAATATAAACGAAAAATGAAAATAAAATTTTAGAGTTTCATTGGCATTAGCTGTTAATGGGACTCTTGAGCAGCTGTTTCATGCTGATTAACAATCATTAGCCAAAGGGTTGCTTAGGGATATTGAGGAGGGAACTTGTTATTGATCTCTTTCTAGAAATTGATATAGAAATTAAAATTTAAAAAGAAAAATGCAGTCACGTAAAACCAAGAGAAAATGGTTTTCCTACTACGCCTAATAAGGTATTTCCTTTGAATTAGTAATAATAAAAATTTAACACACAAGTCTTACTTCATTTATTCATACTTGTTCAGTTGTTGTTCACAGAATCACATACATATATCTGTATCTCCATATTCCTTACGACTTAGGAATTTGGCTTACACCATGTTTCCTCAGCCAAACTGAACAACTTGGAAGTGTGAAATTTTTAAATTTCTTTTATTATTTAAAACAAAGTATCTTTGGCAACAATTGTACTTCTACACAAAATCATTTGCAGCATTTTGTTTGTGAAGAAAATATTGCAAATGAAGATAATTTTATACAGAAGAGGAAGTTAGTGTAATTAGATCAGTTTAAGGAAAGTTTTATTGTGCCTGTGCTGCTTGTCCTACTGTTCTCTGTCATTTTAAGAACTGAGAAACCTTAGATCAGTTCCAATTTAAATATGTTATGTAATTATAGCATATCGACAATGCATTGTAAATAAATTATTAGATTCATTGTTAATTTATTTTGAATCTCCAATATTAATGTTAATTAATGAAATAAATAAACAAATGATAAAATCTTTGTTAACTACTGTTTCCATAAATTTTTGCCTTGTCAAGCATTTTACATTTCTAATTTGAGATCCAACTGCAACTACTATTTATAACATATTGTATTTATTTTTATTGACTGAGCATGCAGAGTTTCACTATTCCGCACTATTTCACTATTGCAACTGACTTGGGGGGGGGGGGGGCCTGAGAAGAAGCCCTAAATGTTAGGGCCTGTTATCGGTCAGGGGTTGCATGCTTAAGCCCTTGTGTCGCCCTCCCCACACTTAAGTGTGGTGTCCCTGCCTCCCATTGGAGAGCTAATTTTTCACTTATTGCGATTGACTTTGGGGGCCCGAGAAGGGGCCCTGAATATAAGGTCCGGTGTCGGTCGGGGAAGGGACACTTAGGTAGCTGTCTCTCCTTCCACCCATCCAACTGTGGTGTCCCTACCCCCGTAGGAGAGCGAATTTTTCCTTTTTGCAATTGACTTGCGGGGCCCAAGAAGGGGTCCTAAATATAAGGGCCCGGTGGTGGGTGCTTAGGTAGCCGAGTCACCTTCCACCCACCCAAGTGTGGTGTCCCTGCCCCCCCCCCCC
>JAFIDM010110954.1:0-12300 GCA_023159025.1 Thereuonema tuberculata | reverse complement strand
AATATTCACGAGACAAATAAAACAAAGAGTTTCTGAAAGATTTTGAATCATACTTTCTTTAATATTTTTAAGTCTTTTTTGAAAATATACCAAATAAATGTTTCTCTGTTTTTTTTAATTCCTAATATCTGTTGAATTATAAACAGGAGAGATGAAGTTAATTAAATCCGAACTATTTATTGAAATTGTGTGAATGTGATTAATTTCTATTGTATTAAAATTTGCTCTGACTTTTAAGAAGATTAAAATATGAATTAATGTTCTTTCACAAATAAACTCAAAAGCCTCTGTTTTTTGAGTGCATTATATTCATTTTGCAATATCCCTGAGATTTTGTGAGCAATGTATTAACATTCAGCAGCAAAAAGTAGCAGAACTTAATACCTCCAAGAACGTTACGATATTATTCATACCACAGGTGAAAGTGACAAACAGTAAAAATCTGTTTCAATTTCAAGTCCAGTCATCAACCCTTCCTTTCGAAAACCTAACTACAGGGACTCGGATTGTAATCACTTGTTTGCCTCACTATTCGTCGAAGTATACTTAAACTGACTAAACTCAATTAGTACATTCCCAAACAGCTGAATATTTCAGGTTTAATCTGAGAAAAGCAGTAATTTATAATTTAATAATTCATAATTATTTCTAATTTGGGAAATAGGCAGAATTTGAGGGAAAAAAAAACAAAAACCTACTAAATATAAGTCGACAGGCATTATTCACTTTTGACCTTCAATGAAAATGCTGAAATTCTGCTGATGGCTGAGGATTTGATATCTTGTCAAACTGATGGATATTTGCTATTTGAATTGTTGAATATATTTTTCTTATTATTTATCATTGAGTCACAATAAATATTTTATTAAATAAATTCCTCATTTATAACATTTGAGGATTGAGGATTAGATCATGGAATGTGAGAACTCTTCTTCAAGCGGGAAAGTTGGAAAACTTGAAGGAAGAAATGAGAAGAAGCAGAGTGGATGTGATGGGAGTATCAGAAGTGAGGTGGAGAAATAGTGGTTAGTTGGTGAGTGATGAATTTAGAATGTTTTATTCAAATGGTGAATGTAAAGGAAGTCATGGTGTTGGTGTACTACTGGGACCATGTGTGAAAGATAAAGTGATATCAGTGTGTTATGTAGATGACCGGATGATAATGGTGAGACTACAAGGGAAAAAATTGGACTTAGTGCTAGTGCAAATTTACATGCCACATAGTGGATTAGAAGACGAGAAAGTGGAAGAATACTACGAGAAGATAGAAGAAATAGTTGAGAAAGAGAAGAAGGGTAATGTGTAATCCTAATGGGCGACTGGAACGCAGTAGTAGGAGAAGGACAAGATGGAAAAACGGTTGGAAAATATGGACTGGGAAAAAGAAATGACAGAGGAGAATCTTTGGTAAATTTCTGTAAACGGAATGAAATGATTGTTGGAAATACGTTATTCCAACAGCATAAAAGAAGACGATACACGTGGACATGCCCAAGGGATGACAGTAGATATCAGATAGACTATATACTCGTACAGGAAAGATACCGAAATTGCTTAAAAAATGCAAAGACTCTACCAGGAGCGGATATTAATTCAGATCATGTCCTACTGATAGGCGAAGTAGATATTCGTCTGAAAAAGATAAGAGGAAGGCAAGTGACGAAGAAGTTTGATATAGAAAAACTTATGAACGAAGAGGAAAAAAGAAAATTTGAAGAACATTTTCAAAAGAAAGCCTCTAATTTAGAATCCACACCTGAAAATAGTAATGAATACTGGACTCATCTAAAAAGCTGTATACAGGAAACAGCAGAAGAAACAATAGGATACAGAGAAGGTAAGAGTAATAAGAAACCTTGGGTCACAGGGAAAATGTTGGAGAAGATGGAGGAAAGGAGAAAATGGAAAAACATCAACACAGAAGAAGGTAAAAGAAATTACAAGAAACTAAACAACGAACTAAGAAGAGTAACTGATAAGGCGAAGGAAGACTGGATGAAACAGAAATGTGAAGAAGTAGAGGATCTAGAGAGAAAAGGAAGATATGATTTAATGTACCGCGAAGTAAAATGTTTGGATTTCACAAATAAGAATAAGAAGTCCATGTGGTTGATAGAAGACGAAATCGGCAATGAAATAACCGACAAACAAGGAATTTTGAATAGATGGAAGAAGTATGTAGAAGAATTATATGAGACAGGGAATCGTCCAGATTACTTAGCTATAGAAGATGAAACAGCTGTATCAGAAGACGAAAAAGGATGTTGTATTCTAAGGGAAGAAGTTGAGCTAGCGATTAGGGAAATGAAGAATGGGAAAGCAACAGGAGTTGATGGAATACACATTGAGTTAGTTAAATGCTTGGGTGAAGACAAGAAGCAAATACTATCATTATGCAATGAAATATATGAGAAAGGTGAATGGCCTGATGATTTCATGGAAACAGTATTGCTACCAATACCGAAGAAAAATAATGCAAAGAAGTGCAGTGAGTTCAGGACTATCAGCCTTATATCGCACTCAGCGAAGATTCTTCTGCGAATACTGAACAGACGTTTATATTCTAAGGTGGAAGGAGAGTTGGAAGAAGAGCAGTTTGGTTTTAGGAAAGGAAAAGGTACGAGAAATGCAATTGGACTGCTGCGAACAATCGGCGAAAGATATCTAGAAAAAAATAAACACGTATATGCAGTATTTGTGGACCTGGAAAAGGCTTTTGACAGAGTGGATTGGAATAAACTTATGGAAATCTTGAAGAAAATTGGTGTGGATTGGAACGAGAGAAGGCTAATAACTAATCTTTATATGAAACAACGAGTCAAAGTCAGGATAGGAGAAAAATTATCAGAGGGAAGTGGAATAGGGAGAGGGATGCGACAAGGATGCCCTCTATCACCTATGCTGTTCAACATCTACTTAGAGGAGTTAGTGAAGAATTGTTTTCAGAACATGGGAGGGGTGATAGTAGGAGGAAGAAGAATAAAGTGCATAAGATTTGCTGATAATATGGCATTGTTAGCAGAAGAGGAGATGATACTAAGGGATAGGCTACTGCAGCTGAATGACAGCTGTGAACAATATGGAATGAAGATAAATGTAAACAAGACAAAGACTATGGTTATCGGAAGAAAGACAAAGAAGATAAACTTAAGTATTCGGAATGAGACATTGGAACAAGTGAACAACTTTAAATACTTAGGGTGTACTGTAAGTGGTGATATGAACTGCTGCCAAGAAGTCAAGAGGAGGATAGCAATAGCAAAGGAAGCTTTTAATAGGAAAAGGAGCATCTACTGCGGACCTCTGCAAAAAGAACTAAGGAAGAGACTAGTGAAGTGCTTTGTGTGGAGTGTGGCATTGTATGGGGCAGAAACATGGACATTACGACGCAGTGAAGAGAAACGACTAGAAGCATTTGAAATGTGGATATGGAGAAGAATGGAGCATGTGAAATGGACAGACAAAATAAGAAATGAAGCTAAGCTAGAAAGAGTGGGTGAAGAAAGAATAATGCTGAATCTGATCAGGAAGAGAAAAAGAAACTGGTTGGGTCACTGGCTGAGAAGAAACTCCCTAATGAAGGATGCACTGGAAGGAATGGTGAACAGTAAAAAAGTTCGAGGCAGAAGAAGATTTAAGATGATCGACAACATTATGGTAAATGGATCTTATGTGGAGACGAAGAGGAAGACAGAAAATAGGAAAGATTGGAGAATGCTGGGTTTGCAGTGAAGGACCTGCCCTTGGCAGAGAACTATGTATGTATATATTATAACATTTTTATGAGTAATTTTTTAATGTTATAATTCTACAGTAAAATATAAATAAATAATATTGCAAATAATCCTTGCATGGGAAATCAATATAAAATTTAACATTAAAAATGGAAAAATGATGAAAATGCACAATCGTTTGCTTTTATGCCTTCAGCCATCCTGACACTCGCATTAGAAATTCTTGAAGTTTTCTTAGTATGCGAAAACATTCTACTGTAATTTTATGCTATCTATGAGAATAACATTTATGATGAAGTACTTGTCTACATTTATTGCATTAAACCAAAATAAAACCATTGTATTATCACTATAAAATAATACAATACAAACCATATTTTTAATACATATATATTGCAGTTATAATAAACATACACTGAAATGCCGAAACAACTGTGATAACTGTCTAATGCCACATAGGTCCTTCTTGGGCTTGGATGAAGGCAGAAGCACGACATCACATGGACTCCATGAGTGTTCTGTAATGCTGTAGAGACTGCGCACACCCTGCACAGCATCCTACAATTTGTAAACTTCACTGGTGGTGGATTCCTGGCAGTGATTGTACATTCAAGTGCATCCCACGAATGTCGGATGGTGTTTAAATCTGGAGAACACAGGGGCAAAAACATGATGTTAAACTCAGAGGAATGTTCCTCCAGCCACAGTCAGTTGCCTAGGGCCTTGTATGGTGGTACATTGTCCAATTGAAAGATAACGCAACAGTTTGGGTAAATGCAGGACATGAACGGGTGAAAATGATCCACAAGGACAGTGACGGAGTGGCTATATGACGCAGAGGTCTGCAGAAGAATAAGGGGTCCTAATGTCTATCAGCTGAACATGCAACAGAACCACGACCACCATGTATTGTCCCTTGTAGGAATGTGGGATCTAGTGCTGCATGGGGTTTTCGTCATATCCGAAGTCACTCATCTGCCCTAGACTGTTTTAACTGCCATTCATTGGACCATGCTACATGTTTCCAATCATGTAGAGTACAATGGCCAGACAAGAGCCCAGGTGAGATGAAGAGCCTTGTGGTATATCGTCAGCAACGCCACCCGGGTGGACAGTCGATTCCGGAACCCCATAGAACACGGCACGTTGTAATGATCGAACAGTGATGCTAGTACTGGCTCCAGCATTGAGTTACACTGTTATTTGTGCCAATGTTGCACATTCATCAATGGCTTTTTTTTTTTCAGCAATACCAGTCTCATTTGCTGGATGTTTTACCTCATTTCCTCTGGACCAGATACTGCTTTGAAATTCTTGAAAGAAGAATCCGAACATCGTCATTATTTCAAAGCTGGAGTGAACCATCTTGAAGCCCCTACATACTTCATCGAAGTTGGTTATGTACAGACGAGCTGCCATCGAAGCCACAATTCTACTACTTGGGAATGTGGAGATATATGCCCTTATAAATATTTCATTAACACAGCATTTCATTAACCCCCAAGAGTGTGGTGGCATGAAATGGACATGGTGGTGTCCTTCCCAGATTTCTTTTCTTTGGCATTTCAGTGTACATGTATAATGATATAAGCATGTCCTCTTGATTGTTATATGCTAATGCTTTACTGTAAAAAACAAAAAACAAACATTGTAGGGTAATTTATTATTGATCGCACAACATCTTATTTCATCTGGTTGATCACATCCCTTTGGTCTATGCTCTTGTGTGCAATTGACTTGTGCTTATCCAGTTTAATTAAGTACATCCACTGTAATAATCTATTAAACAACCCCCAACAGTCCTACATATATAACAGCTGACTTCACTACCAAGTAAACTGCGGCACCAGTAATGGCAAGTTCACATAAAGTTCTATATTACATATTCTTTCTCTCTCTCTTATATTATTACTATATTACAGATTTTTCAATTATTTTTTTTCATGTTAAATATGTAAAAGGGACTAATTACATATATCTGACAGCATTGTAATACATTCTGTATATTTCACACCTCACATATAATGATCTACTTACGACTGAATGGAACCACACCTGTATTTATCTATTACTATATTAAAGTATTTAAAAAAAAATTATTACTATTTGGAAGAACAATAGCATGATACAAAATTATTATTATCACAATAAGGCCAATCATAAAAAAGTTGATAAGGAAAACAAAAGTTACAAAAAGTGGGAAATGACAATGAAAATATCACTAATAAGAATATTTTTCAACATAGTCATCTACATGATTGAGAACTAGTCATGGCTTATAATGAGTTTATTCATCCAAGAAGCATACAAATCATGTCACTGCTGTTATTAATGTCTAATAAATTCATTTTTTAACCTTTTTGTTTTAAATGTAAATTGATGAATAAATGAAAGAAACTAATTCTAAATTATTTTCTATTTCAACTGAAACATTTATTTATAGTACTGACAATGGCTGGAGTAGTAGGTGGTGTCGTTTGTACACTCCTGTGATATAAGTACGATTGATGCAAACATTTGTGACCACATCACATTGTTCCTGTGTTTCTCTTTGTAGTCACACTTTTTCTGTCTTTTTCAGCATTTACAATAAAACAAAAAAAGGATAAATCAATTATATCAGAAATAAAGACACCAACAATTCCATTGACCATGATTTATTGAAGAGAAGATGAACTGAGAATCCAGATGACAAAGATTTTGAAAATACCATAAATGCTTGGATGGCTGCCTCGGATTGTAGTGATTTCAATGACTGTTCTGAAGAATTTGAGCTCATAATAAGTTAAAATGACACATCTTAAAAAGAAATCAAATTTCATGTGATTCACACAACCAGTTTACAAAGAACTCAATATTTTTATGGGATAAATTTCTATAATTGGGCTAATTTTACCAAGATAGAGAAGATAGAACTTCACAAAATAACATCATTATGTGATTTCTATTGAAATTTTCCTTATATTTTTTCTTTTTTGACAATGATGATTTAGAGATAATTAAAGTGGGACAATTCAAAACTAAATGGTTTTTTGCAAATAAATCAGAAGGTGAGCTTCAAGACCTGGAATTAAGATGAAATTTTGGCTTTTTTAACTTTTCATCTATTGTGCAGTTTTCAAATCCAATGATGAAAATTTTATATTTGGTAGGTAGAGAAATATTCAGATGCTTCATGTCTGGGAGCCATTTTCTTACTCTGCTAAATTACCTGCATTTGCACAGTTCTTCTACAGTAGCTCCAATATCATTCATTTTCAATAAGATTGTTTAAAATTTCCCCAAAATACTATTATATAAGCAATGGAACACTTGGTCGAGTTTGGAGGTCTAAACCATTTGTAATCTACAGGCCTAAAACACTCCATATATATGGCTTTAAAATTATAATGTTGAGTGATGCTAGAGCTAATTACTTCTATAATGGCTACTTATATACTGGGAATGGCTCTGATGCTTAAATCCTATCTAATTCTCCAAAACAACTTCTAGTGCCTCTTATGTAATCCTGCACCTTTGTTGGCCTATAAATGGTAGCAATTGAAATGTAACAACTTATAACTGGTTGAATTCAATTGAAATTACAAAATATCTTAAAAAGAGGAGACTGATATTTGTTGGAACTCTTCAAGAAGAATAACAGGGAGATTCCAGACAGGGGCCGTTCAAGTATTACGTAAGCATATTTTTGGTCATTTTAGACCCCCTCCCCTTGTAAGCAAAAAGAAACAGATGACGACCACTCCTGCTTGTGCTTACTTAATAAATTAAAACAGTAAAAATTATATCAAAATTTTAAAATGTGCATCTTTGTCCGTCTTATGTCAGCATTGCTCTGATCTCCCCCTAACCCCTTGAAAACAGAAATAGGCTAGGTTTGAACCCCTTTCAGTCTCTCGAATGCTTACGTAATACTTGAACAGCCCAATACATTCCAACCAAAAAAGAAGTTGATTCGTCTATATATAATTTCACTAAGGACATTCCCTTGTTAATCATTTTCCAATTAAAAAAAAGCAGTTATTCTTGTGTTGTTTATGCATCAAAGCCCTTTCTAGTATATCAAAAAGACTCAATTATTATCCTACAGAAAAAAATAATAAAAAAAAAAAACTAAAGGAAGAGAGGGTGAGCTAAAAAAAATCTGCTATTTACTAGTAAGCAGAACAATACAGAGTTGTTCAATGTGTCAACTTTTCTTTTATTATTTATGTCATTTAATAAGAGAAATATAAGAGACTTGATTCTAAAAATACCTTCCAACAAATAGAAAACTAATCACTTGAATGACATTTGATACAATGTTTTAAATGACTTTCCTGTGAAAATGTTTTCTTACAAAACCCACACATAAATGGCTTCTCACCTGTGTGTAACCTATTATGTCTAGTTAAAGAGTCTGCTTCAGAAAAGCTTTTATCACATTTAAATAGTTTTCCACTTGTATGTTATCTAATACTATTTAAATGGTTTGCCTGCAAAAATGTTTTTCACAAAGCTCAGATTTTAATAGGTTTTTACCTGTATGCAATCTAATGTGTCTCTTTAAATAGTCTCCATTAGAAATGCTATTCTCTAAAACTCAAAAGTGGATTTCACATTATGTAATATAAGATGGGTTTTTAAATTTCACCTTTAGGAAAACATTTTTCAGAAAACTCAGATTTAAGTGGCTTTTCACTTTTATGTGATTTAATATGGGTTTGTAAATGTTCTTTTCGAGAAAAACATTTTTCACAAAACTCACATTTAAAAGGCTTTTCACCTGTATGTGATTGAAGATGCCTAAATCTCCATTTTGAGAAAAGCATTTTTCACAAATTTCACATTTAAACGGCTTTTCACCAGTATGCGTTCTGAGATGACTTTTTAAATCTCCATTTTTAAAAAAACATTTTTCACAAATTTCACATTGAAAGGGCTTTTCACCTGTATGTGATTGAAGATGTCTTTTTAAATCTCCATTACTAGAAAAGCATTTTTCACAAATTTCACATTTAAATGGCTTTTCACCTTTATGTGATTTAATATGGGTTTGCAAACTTTCTTTTCGAGAAAAACATTTTCCACAAGACTCACATTTAAACGGCTTTTCACCAGTATGTGATCTAAGATGACTTTTTAAATCTTCATTTTTAGAAAAACATTTTTCACAAATTTCACATTTAAATGGCTTCTCTCCTGTATGTGAACGAAGATGACTTTTTAAACTTCCATTTTGAGAGAAACATTTTTCACAAAATTCACATTTGAACGGCTTTTCACCAGTATGTGATCTAAGATGTTTTCTTAAATCTCCAATGTAAGAAAAACATTTTTCACAAAACTCACATTTAAATGGCTTTTCTCCAGTATGTGTTCTAAGATGTTTTATTAAATCTCCATTTTGAGAAAAACATTTTTCACAAAGCTCACATTGAAATGGCTTTTCACCTGTATGTGAACGAAGATGACTTTTTAAATATCCTTTTTCAGAAAAACATTTTCCACAAAATTCACATTTAAATGGCTTTTCACTCGTATGTGATCTAAGATGAATTTTTAAATTTTGATATTGAGAAAAACATTTTTCACAAAACTCACACTGAAATGGCTTCTCTCCTGTATGTGATCGAAGATGTCTTTTTAAATTTTCATTTTGAGAAAAACATTTTCCACAAAACTCACATTTATAAGAGTTTTCAATTCTTTTCGACGACATATCAAAGAGTTCTTCTGAATGATGGTTTCTCTGGTGTCTTTAGTTCAACAGCAATTAAAAAGCATAAGGAACTCTGCACTTTTAAATAATCAACGGTAGGAAAACATAAAACTCTACCTTTGACAAACTGAGAACTATTTCTACGATGCTGCTTGATGAGGATTATCGTAGTTATAATAATGAGTTCTATTTTAAATAAAACAGTCAAGTTAAATGAATAGAAAACTAAAGCTAATTTCTTTGTAAACACTGCGATTCCGACGACTAATTTCTTTGTCTTCGTTGGAGATGTAAGAGGCACAGGTCGTGAGGCACCTAGATGGCGCGTTGAGGCCTAGAATCCATAAGATAATTAGTAGCGGCTACCATTTTGTTGTTGGGCAAGAAAACGCGTTTCTTCCGTTTCCTTCATTTACAGAAATTCGTTGTCCTTCCTTTAAAATTACATTACGTTACGTTGGTTGCAAAGTGTTGTTATTATTATTATTAGAACTTATTACCTACTTAATTAGAAACGCACGAAGAAAAGTAATTAATAACTTACAATGGACAGATTTGTCAATTAATTAAAGGAAAAATATGTGAAAAACTTTTCAATCCTTCTGAAAAAAAAAATATTCTTAAAACTCACAATTTTGGAAATATTTAGATGTGTGCTTAAATGAAATATCAATTAATTCACATATATGTTTTGAATGTGATAATGTAATATACTTCAGTAAATTCCTTGTATACTGTGTTCCAAAAATTTTATTTTTGGAAAACCTTTCGAAATTTTAGAAACAAGTCATGCTTTACTATTTAATATAATATTATTGGTTTTTTTTTTTTCCGAATATATGCAGTTCAAAAATAACACCTAATACAGTAAAACCCCGTTATTACGCTCCCGCTTATAGCACTATCCCGTTCTTTACGCTCCTTTCATACGGTCCCTGGAATTTTCTATGTAACTCTGTATACTTTTACCCTCTTATAACGCTTCAAATCCCGCTTGTAGCGCTTTTTTTATATCGGAAATTTTGTATCGAAAAGAAATGTAACACTGTAAAGATTCTTTTCTTTCCCTGTTAGGAGGAAATCTTTGAACTCTTTGAAGTGCGGGTCTGTGATACAGTAAGTTAGTGCAAAATTTCGAAGCGGAAATCCCTTTCTATAAGTGAAAAATTGAAAATTCTCCGTAAGTACGACGAGAATTCTACACTAAGTCAGAAGGATTTCGCAGAATTTCTAGGAATTCCATCATCCAGTCTGAGAACAATAATAAAAAATAAGAATGGAATTACCAATGCAGCGAAGGGTGGTTGCAAACGTAAAAAAGTATAAAGTGTGGAAAATATGAAGATGCCGAGGAAATTCTAATTGAATGGATTCATCAGTCCCGTGATGCATCAGTGCCATTAAGTGGCTCAATCATTCAAGAAAAGGCGAGTGAAATAGCGGGCAGTGCACTAAATCTGCTCCGAAAATATATTAGTGTTGCTCCTAGTGGTGTATCAATTGATGTTAATAGTTACTTGAACCGCATTGAAAATTTCATAATTCATAACAGTAGCATACACAGACACGGCAAACCACAATCAAAGATTTTTTTAATAGGAAATAAGCTCACATTTGCACTATATCTATTGCAGAATCAAGTATCTTTCCTGTAAAATGGTGTCTAAATGTTTCCCTATCTCATAATCATTTCCCGTCTATAGCGCTATCCCGCTTATTACGCTCGTAGTTCATGGTCCCTTGACAAGCGTAATAACGGGGTTTTACTGTATTATCCGAATACAAGTTTTAATATCCTAACAATAGCCTGTAATTATCTTATTTAAAGTAATAATTGTTAGAAAGTTCTTTTTTTAATGAAACCATTTTGAAGCTATACACTTTGGAATAGTCTTTGATGAGCTTAAAAATTTCAGAGATAAAACACTATTGGTAAGAAGCAAAGAGGTTTTGGAATCTCGAAAACAAAATGTATCTTCTTATTAAGTGAATGTATGTTCTTTAAAGGTAATATTTGAATTTACTATTATTATTTAATGAATGGTTATTTATGTTATTATATGGTTTGAGAGGATTTCGTAATGTCTAGTTTATACAAAAGACAAAAAGACAAAAAAGTTCTCAACTTTTGAAATAACAAAGATCATAGATATTTCTTCAATATCATATTCTTTATAAAATAATGTTCCCTCAATGAAAACTACTTTATTCAGTATTACAGAAAAGTGCGAATTCCTAATACACATCTTTATTATTATTTCTTAATATAACACGTCTTTACAATGGGTAGCAATTTTATTGTTGTTTTTAATAGTTCTTTGAATCATTAACATAATAAAACAATAATCAAATTTAGTGTAATTTAGAAATGATTGTAAAATTGTTTTGTAATAGTTTACTTATTGTTTATCTAATATTACAGGCTATTGTCTCTGTTTCTTCAATGAACGATTTGAATTAACATCTTTTTGTTAGAAATATGAATTTCATTAAATTTGATTTTTATTCAGAACCATTAATAATAGATTGATTAGCAGCTTTGAAGATCTTCTAAATTAGTTTCTAGAATATCTTGTTTTTTTGTTTTTTTATTTTTATTCTTTCTCAAATATCCAAATGTGTTCTTAGAGGCTCTGTGAAATCAACCTCCTATTCTCTATAAAATAAATATTTTTAAAATAAGTCCTTTTTAATTTTATAATATACAATAAATACATGTACAATCTGTAATATATTTAGCTCTTGGTTTATTTAAAAAAAAAATACTTTATTTTATTTCTCTAGAAAGCAAGTTTAACGTCCGTAATCATTTATAAATGGAGGGAAAACGCCAACCGGACAAATAAATATGCCTTCGCCCATTGA
>JAFIDM010110952.1:0-12302 GCA_023159025.1 Thereuonema tuberculata | reverse complement strand
AAATGTTTTTAACTTTTTAAAGAACCCTCCTTTTTATTAATTTGTGCGACGGCAGTTTTTCTAACCACTATAATTTCCGCGCACGTAAAAAAATACCTATTTTAATACCATTTTTGATGGATGATTGTTTAAACATAATTTATAGGCTTCTGAAAGGAAGCTTTATAATCCCGGTATGATATTAAAAAAAAAAATGGGAATCCATTATTAAACACTTAGTATATATAATTCAGTATTTAGCATTGCAGTGTTTCAATTTTAGAGGATCATCTAAAAAATTATACGACTATGATAATTGGTATTTTTTTAACATTAGTAGAAACAATTGCAAAATTTGATAAAATAATGTCTGAACAATTACGTCGCATTCAAACATCCGAGAAAAAGAATATTGCCTATTATTTAGGAGATGGCATACAGAATGAAATAATTCATATAATTTCCGAAAGTAGACAGAAACAAATTTTAGATATGGTTCAGAATGCAAAATATTACTCGATAATTCTTGATACTACTCCATACAGAACACTTATTGTTAGATTTGTATATCATAACAAAAATAAAACATTGCAGAAATTCTCAAACATTTTTTGGGATTTTCTGCTTTTGAGGACACCACTGGTCAGGGATTATACCAGATGGCCATAAAATAACATGAGGTGTTCAGAGTCCTGTAGCGAGGAATATATTGGACAAATCGTAACAACATTCGGTGGACATACAAAGTGAAACATGTGGTTTCGATTTAAAAAAAAAAATAGTACCAAAAGTCGACAACAGGGGAAAATGTGGCGCTGCAAAAGTTGTTGTACTTATGAGTAATTGCCAAATGAGACAGCACACAAGTTTCGTAACAATATAGAAAATGTTTATTGGTAATTACAAATAAGGTTCCATCTGACCACCATTGCGATGTTCCACGAGCTGCGTATGGTTTAGGACATGTTCCATGGCAGCTTGCAACTTATCGGAATAGATTTGTCGCATCTGTAATGTAATTCAATCTTTCAACGTTGGGATATCGGGAACATGTCCTTAATACACAATGCTTTTAAGAAATCTCCACAGCCAAAAATCACAAGGATTGAGATTATGCGACCACAGTAGCCATGCTGTGGGAAATGCACGACTAATGATTTTGGTGTCAGAGAAATGTTGCCGCAACACAGGCTGTACCTGTCATCCGATGTGGGGTGGTGCGCCATCCTACATGAAGATGGTTGAATCAAGACATCCTCTTTGCTGCAGTTGTGGAACCATAAAGTTCTTTAGCATATCGGAATACCCTGTAGTATTGATGGAACAGGACACTGATCCACTTTGGTGAGAAAAAATAAGGACCGATGAAAAACGATGATGTAAAGCCGCACCAAACTGTGACTTGGTGAGTGGATAGGCATCTGCAGACCCACGTGTGAGTTAGTCGCAGCCCAAAAGCAGCAGTTGTGTGTGTTAATATCACCTTCAAATTAAACTTCGCTTCGTCACTTCATAAAATCTGCCACGGCTATGCTTCATCCACTTTCATGCGTGCTAAGAATCTTAATGGAAACAATGCGGGTGATCGCATCACCAGGGCACAATTCTTGAACAGGACAGATTTTATAGGGGTAAAACTTCAACATCTGATGCAGGATTTTCCACATCATTGAGTTTGGGATATCTGTTTGCTGGAACATTGCCGTGCACTGCTGGTACCCTGCACATTTGTCATCTCCTGTTCATACAACAGCAGTTGCAACTTCTTCAACGTTTTCGTTACAGATAGCTTTAGTTCCCGGCCTGGTTGCTCTGCCAGAGTTCCAGTAGTTTCAAAGTGTTGAATCATTTTTTGTAGATTTGTTATGCTCATGTATCCTCTTCATAGCGTCTTCAACCACCAAAATTCTTGAAGGGCAACTGGCATTCTCATCTCGCTGATAACACACCTTCACTAAAAAAGCACGGTCACATAAGGTAATAAACATCAAAAGGCAGTTTGTCACTGAGTGATGTGAATTCTCCAAGCCTTTCTTTTTATTATGATCGCTCTACACGTAACGTGGTTAGTGTGTTAACAGCACCACATTTTCCCCTGTTTGTGACTTTCTGTACTTTTTTTTTAGAAATTGAAACCCCATGTTCCACTGTGTATGTCCACCGAATGTTGTTACAATTCGTCCAATACATTCCTTGTTAGAGGGCTCTGAACACCTCACTTTATTTTATGCCCACCCAGTATGTATTTATTTTAAATCCAGTATTTGGTGCAGCAGTGTTTAGCTTTTAGAGGATAATGCAAAAAATTATACGACTATGATAATGGGAATTTTTTAAAATTATTTGAAACAACTAGTCGGCTACCTGTTGCTTCGCTCCGGAAGCCTCGCTTAAGTAACAGAAAACAACTTTTTATTTATTAAAACACACACACACACAAGTTACATCAAGGAAACTAAAACTAAAAGTCAAGGTTAAATATATGCAATGTATTAAAACTAAAAGTTTTTAAAAGTTTTTTTTTTTTTTAATTTAATTTTTGATGTCTATATTCTCTCAATCCACGACTGCTTTTAGAACCAGCATGTAAATCATATGTCTATGATATACTTTTATTTTTTATAGAGATTAGAATGTAGGCCTCGTGGTCTAATGGCTAAGACGTCTAACTTCTGAGCAGTATTCTACCTAATAGAAATAGTGTATCTTTCTTTCTTGACTCTTTTTTTTTTTATTCCTATTAATACTTTTCAGTGGTTTTTGAGTTACAAATAGTGATTTTTCAGTATTCTACCTAATAGAAGTACTGCTTCTTTCTTTTTTGACTCATTTTTACTGTAATTGTCACTTTTCAGTTGCGTTTGAGTTACAAATAGTGATTTTTCAGTACCACCTCATTAAAAGAGTGCTTCTTTCTTTCTTTACTCTGTTTTATTTACTCCAACATCTGCCATGTACACGCACTTATTTTTCAATATCACATAGAATTTGGTTAAGTAAGAATATTTAAAATATTGCAACGTTTCGGCAATTATAGTTCTAATTATCAGTTTCGAATTACAAATAAACTAACGCATGGGAAATAAAGAAACAATCTTAGAGATTCAAAAAAAAAGATTGAATACATTCCTTATTGATGGGGGAAGGGAAAGGAGAGATAAGTCAAAAAGCAATATGAAGAGAGTTGTAGTCCCTACGGCCTAATGCAGGGGTCGGCAACCCGCGGCCCGCGAAGCGTCTTAAGATTTTCCTTTTTTTTTTGGTTGTTAAAATAAGATTTTGGTCCAGTGCGGCCTGCAGTAATCCCCACATAAAATATTTGGCCCTCTTACAACAAAAGGTTGCCGACCCCTGGCCTAATGGATAAGATGTCTGACTTCGGATCAGAAGGTTGCAGGTTCGATTCCTGTCGCGGATGTTTCATTGTAAAAATTATTTCTATTTTCCATTCTCACAGAAAATTGCGCCGGACAGACAGACAGACAGAGAATAAAAGATTTTAATAATATAGATTGCTAAATTTGATACAATAATGTCGGAAAATTTACGTTGCATTCAAACAAATCCCAGAAAAAGAATATTGCATATTATTTAGGAGATGGCATATCTCCTCATAATTCATATAATTTCCAAAGGTAAACAGAAACAAATTTTAGATATTGTTCAGAATGCAAAATATTACTTGATAATTCTTGATAATACTTCATACAGAACATGGAACACTTATTATTAGATTTGAATATCGTAACAAAAATAAAACATTACACAAACATTTTTTTTGGAATTTTCTGCTGTTGAAGACACCAATGGTCAGGGATTATATGTATTTAATTTAAATCATTTACAATCACCGAGTCTCAATATTTGTAATTTAGGGTCCAAGGATATGACAATGCCGTGAATATGAGTGGTAGGAATAACGGGCTTTAACAAAAAAATATTGAAACAAATTTTTAGCTTCCTTTCTTCCATGTTGTGCACACTCAATAAGTTTATTGGTTAATGATGTGACAGAAAAATCTTTTGAAACAGCTGATTTTTTTTTTTTTTTTGCACTGTCCAAGAATTGTCCAATTTTTTCACTAAGCGATGGGCTATATTGAATTCTCCCATTCAAAATTTAACTTTAAAATAGTTTTCAAATATGAGATAGGAAAGCCTCTTAAAATTAACATTCATGATTAATATGTTGTAAAGACATCTGGTTGATATACTCCTTTAATTCTTTTATAAAATATACTTCTTCCTCAAAAAAACCCTGAGGAAGTTTTCTGTAAAGAGAAAAGAAATATTGTGTATTTTAGAAGAATTAAAGAAGTATATCAACTAGATTTCTTTACAACATATTACTTATAAATATTATTGAAGTATCTTATTCTGAACAATAACATTCATTAAATTTATCAAGCTCTCTTGGAAATAACTGAAGACAACTGAAGATATTGAATCAAGAGCACAAGCTAATAATCTTATTTTAAAAATTACATCATTTAAATTTCTTTGTTCAATTATTATATGGCATGATATTTTAACTAAAATTAATGTCGTCAGTAAAATGATGCAAAACCCTTCATTTAATATACAAACTGTTATTACAAAATTACAAAGAAATTGCTGTACAAAATTTTGAAAGTGTTATTTTTTCTGCAAAGAAGATGGCCGGTGTTTTGGATGTGAACCAGCTTTTCCAGATATTCGAAAAAGCAAAAAGAAAAGAATGGTTGATATGAAGGGAATGATGAACCTCTAACTAGTGCAAAAGATTATTTTAAAATACCCTTCCTTTTTGCAATATTAGTTAGCACTCTTATCATCTCTAATTGAAAGGTTTATGTTGTTAAAGGAGAATAATGAATTATTTAAAAGCATCCATAATATCAACCCATTAAAAGAATGGAAGGAGGAAGGTATCTTAAAACATTGCAAAGATTTTCACTGTATTATATTCATGGCCATCTTCATTTTGAACTACTCAAAACTTTACAACATTTTATAAAAAAAGATAAATCCCCACATGATTAATGAACTTCATATATCAGAACAGTTTACATGGTATGTTTCCAAATATTTCAGTTGATAAAAAGTTATCTAACCGGAAGTTAGTGGCTTCCGGGGAAAGAAGTTTCTTGAAGCTCAAAATAATTAAAAATTATTTAACAATCCACCATAACTCAAGAACGTTTATGGATAGTTTAGACTTCGGTGATATAAACTTCTGTATTTCTTATGTACATATAATCCCTATAGATGTTGTTGTACATAAAATTATATACTTTTCATATGTGATTTCCTTGATTTGTTTTGTGTGATTATTTCTGTATTTATCACTGTAAGAAATATCTATTATACTTATAGAAATGTTTACTTTTTTCATTGACTTTTGTAGGGGAGGGGGCAGTTATTTTAAAGTTTTGCACAAAGGCAACTCGTGTACCCGGCAGCCTTGCTTGAATGGCAATCATAAATCCTTATGTTTCAGAGAACATGGTTCCTAAAGCTAACCAGGTATTAAAAGCTTTCTTATCTATGTAAGATTGTTCAAGGTCATTGTAGTGTCTTCCATGCAATGTTTTCTGGGCCCAGTCTCCTACCTCTGAATGATTCGATTTAAATCCAGCTTTTGCTCTTTATGGTTGAGGTTGAATGGGCAGTACTTAGTATCAGCACAAACTATTGCTTGGGTTTTTCTGTTTTAAAATAGATTCTAAGATTCTGTATTTGATTGTTGCATAGTTCTATGAAATCACTCAGCCCTCTCCCTCCTTATTTTCTGGGAATCACTATCCTCTCTATTGCTGATTTCAGATGGCATGGTTTATATTTAGTGAGTATTTTCCTTGTTTTTCTCAAAATATCTTCTAGTTCCGTTTCAGTCCATCTGATTATTCCAAATGAATATGTGAGTATCGGATTGGATTAGGTGTTTATAGCTGTTTTGGTGTTATACTAAGCCGCCTCTTCATTTACTATTGCTCAATTTGCTGTCCCTGCATAATCGCCAAATACTTATATTTAACCCCTTCATTTATTGCTTCATTTTTTCCTCCATCTTCCAGGTTGTATCATTGCTGTTCATGCTTACCTTGGGTTCTCCTGGGTTCTCTACTTATCTAATCCAAATTCTTAATGTCTAGTAAAGATTTCAGTAAGTCCTGTTAGTTGTTACAGTTGATTCAATGTTCCATAAAGTTTTGATATCATCCATGTACATTAGGTGGGTTTTGATGATCGTGTAGTTCATTGGACTATAGCTTAAGATATTAGAAAATGGATTTAGGGCTAAGAAGAAGCATAGTGGACTCAGAGCATTCCCTTGGAAGATCCCATGTCTTATTTTATAGGATTAATTGTGATTTTTCCAAACCTAATAGTTTCCGTCTACTGTATCATACTTCAAAGGAAGTGTATTAATTTTCGATGTATCTTATATATCTTCAGTTAGCCAGCTGTGTGTTATACGCCTTTTTATAATCGATGTAGGTAGTGTACAGATTTCTGTGTGTCAAATGCTAATTTCATGATAACATTATCTAATATCAGCTGTTCTTTGCAATCTTGAGATTTTGCGCTGCTTCCTTTCTGTTGTTCTGTTAGTATCTCATTTGATTCAGTATGTTCAATGAATTTTTTGGCTATACAGCTTGTTAGGATCTTCTACATTGTAGATAGCCATGCATTGGTTGATACTGGGTTGGAGGTATCCTCACTGTTTTCCAATTATGATTTTTCTTTACGATATCTTTAATATCTTTTGTTGTAATGTTTACTTCATTCATTCATTGGTAGGATAGTGTCCGCCCTATCCTGCTCATTACTAATCCATGGTACATCTCTATTATGCACTGTCTGATTTTCGCAGATGTTAGCCCAGAACTCTTCAATCTATTTTACTAGGTATCTAGTCTGGTTTGGGTGTCAATATTATATATATTATATAATATTGTTGAACAATATATTTGTTGTCTGTTTCATAATCTTGATTTGTTTTAGATGGTGTTTACTATTATTTCCATTTTTATATTGAGTCAAATGGGCAATTGTCATTCTGATTTCCCTAATTCTTTTCTCTAGTCGTCAATGCCAGGTTGCTTTTATATCAGTCTTTTTCTTTGTGTTGAATCCCATTGGTCTTGTTTCCTCTCCGTTAACTCTTGAAGCAGTGACTGCTGTATTAATTTGAGATAGAGTACTCTCTTGTACTAGATATGAGAGATTAGAGACTTATCTAGGTTCACACAATACTGTGCAGGAAACAAAGCAAACAAACTAATGTCCCAGGTTAGGAAGATATTCAAGCACATAAACACTCACCCCTCACACTCAAACCATCAAATCCAAGTTCAAAAACATCTGGAAACAAAAACTGAGTGCTCTTCCAAAAAAGATTACAAAGATAAAAAGAGTGCACTCTATACAAACACCCAAACAAAACTATTAACTATAATGAGAGAAATTTCTACAGAGTTCTTACATCTATCTCTACTGCACACAATTTCGAGGGTTTGAACAGGACTGTGGGTTGGCCATCGAATCCATAGAAGAGGGAGAGACCTACAAGTACTTTGGCTTCCAGCAAGTGTACGACATGGACAATGAGAAATCCAAACTGAACTGAACAACACATACAATGGTCACAAACTCAACATCCTTAAAATACAACTCAATGCCAAAAATAAAATTAAAGCACTCGTCAACCTTATCCCCTTACACAAAAAAAAGATATAACTGCTTGGGGAACATTTTCACCAGAGAGAGCACAACACACCTCACTCCACATAGCAATTGCCAAGACTGATACGCATTTCACCCTCCTGGACCTTGAAAACACCGCCACCAACCCCCCTACCCACCCACCCCGACACCCACTCAGCAGCTGTATGGGCTTGTAAGGAACTCCACATCATGCAACACTCCAAGTTCATTGCGGAATGGATGATGCTTCCCTACAAGAAGGAAGCCGAGTACTCATCAACCTCATCACCCTACACGAAAAGCAGGTACACCCACTTAGGGAACACTTCCACCAGAGAGCACAACACGCCTCACTCCATTTAGCAATTGTCAAGGCTGATAAAGCTGTTAAAATCATGGGCCAGTAAAGAACTCCAAAGATTACCTCCACCGATACAATCAGTTAGTGTTGATCATCCATCAATGGCTAGTACACAAACACTCACTTATTAAGAACTCGGTCCTGTCCTACAAGTATATACCACAAAGCGTATTAGAGTCACCTTCACATAAGCTGTATTGGGATCACCACATTCACACCGACAAAACTACACACCATAACAGATCTGATATCACACCTGCTGAGAAGCCAACAAACAGACCTATCTCATTGACATTGATTATCAGCAAGGACATGGAGAAAACTGACACAGACAATATCAGTAGATACACTGACTTATTTGGAGACACATTATGATGTGAAAAACAGATTAACATAAATTATATATCAAAATGTTCAGCTAAAACAAATAAAAATAATGACACCAAACCATTTACCAGTTGGCCTCTAGGTCACAAGTTACAAGATTTTAAAAATCTCCGAAAACAGGAAGTGCCCATTACAACTCGAGCGTTCATATCGGTGAAAAGTGAAATGACTTTCAGTTTCAATTTAAAAATGGTCAATTTACGTTTATATTATTTTAAAGATATTTTTATCATTTTAATACATTTATTCCACATTCATTGAATAAAGTATACTTTGTTGAATAATACTTCATTGGATAACATTCAAAACATAGAGCAATTTCGCAACAACCTCATTTAATTACAGACAATTTTTCCGAAATAGAAATTCGCGTTTTTTATTCTATTACCAATGTGCAATTTTGCAGATGTTTAATGAAATCTTTGATTTGTCTGAAGAAATATACACTCATTAACAAAAAAAAAACGACGCACCTAGAAGGAGTTGTCCGATGGAGACAAAAATTGGTGGAGAGGAAGATTAAGTACAGAATAGAAAATGATTAAAATTTCAGACAAATTGAATGATTTATTTCAGAGTTACAAAGTAACGAGCTCAATAAGGTGTTGACCCACCTCTACCCTGAATGCAAGCTGCCACACGACGGGGCTTAGAGTGATAAAGCTCCCTGATGGTCTCCTGCGGTATCTCTTGCCAAATTTGCTCCAATTGTCGGGCTAGGTCATCCACATTCCCTGGTGGATGCAGTCGCCTTCGCATCATATCCCAGACATGCTCGATTGGAGAGAGATCTGGGGATCTGGCTGGCCAAGGAAGTGTTTCACAAGCTGCAAGACAGGTCATAGCAACACGTGACGTATGTGGTCTGGCATTATCTTGCTGAAAAATAAGGCCAGGATACTGCAAAAGGAAGGGTAGCAAAACAGGTCTCAGAATGTCGTCGACGTACCGCTGTGCTGTAAGTGTGCCGCTAATGATGACCAAAGGGTCCGGCTGTCAAGGGAAATGGCACCCCAGACCATAACTCCTGGTTGAGGGCCTGTGTGGCGTGCAATAGCGAAAGCAGGATCGGCACGCTGCCCTGGGCATCTCCAGACATGTCTGCAACGATCGTCAAGACACAGTTGGAAACGGGATTCGTCGCTAAACACTATACGTCCCCAGTCAGCATCATTCCAACCGGATCGAGCCAAGCACCACTGTAATCTGGCCCGAAGGTGTGCAGACGTGAGTGGCAGGTGGCGTAGCAGTCTGTATGAGCGTAGATGTCGCTCTCTCAGCCATCTGTGAATGGTCATGGTTGACACTTGTGTGCGGGTCACACGTCTGATGGTTGATAACGATGATTCAGGCACTGTGACAGCTGATCTGACAATCACTCTATCCTCCCGCTCTGCTGCGGCCCTAGGTCGACCGCTACCTTCATGACACTGAAATCTGCCATTGTCCTCCCATTCCTGCCAGCATCTTCTAATCGCCGCATCTCTTCGACCCATATGACGAGCGATTCTCCGATTTGCCCAACCTGCCTCTTTCAATCCAATGATACGACCTCTTTCAAACTCTGACACTTGCGCGTAATGAGCTCGAATCCTGCGGCGAGGTATTTTTTAAGTCGTTGAAAAGTATCCTAACTCGCAATGCAACAGAAAGTTTGACCATCAGATTGAGCATCGCTTCGTATATACACCTGCTGAATGCGCAGTTCCGATGCGCTGTAGCTCTCGCGATTCATTCATTGGACACCAAAGTTTAATCATTTGCATGGGCGGGCCCAATGTCTTTGCATACGAAATTTCATTACAATCGGACAGCTCCTTCTAGGTACGTCGTTTTTTTTGGTAATGAGTGTATATCACATGGTTGACAAAGTGATGGAATCACTTTGAAAGTTTATTTTATTTTTATTTAAACCTTTATTTTTCTTCTTTATTTTAGTATAGTTTACTTTCATTTTCCTAATTTTCAAAATAAAAATCATGAGAAGGAAAATTAAAATACTATTACAGGGATGACTTGTAAGTTTATTTGGTTTTCGTTCATAACTTTTCACCCCTAGGTCACCTTGCTAAATTTTGGAAAGCATTGTTTTACTTTTCTATTCCAGTTAGCACTCAAGCTCCAGAAGCAGTGGGGCAGGACCGAGTATTGTGTTGTCCTGTCTGCCACTGGTGTGGTGTGTCACAGACAGCATCACAGCCTTAGCACGCTGGGACTTCATTAAACACTTAAGCACAATTCCAGAAGACTGTTATACTCAACACAACACACAGTTAGGAAATTCATGAACACAACCACACATCCATAACATATCTTACCCCCTTTCACACTTTTTTTTTACACTTGGCAAAATGTGCTTTGGTCCTTGTGTTCAATGAGTCATTGCTTAAATCTGATCGGCGATTTCGTGCCTAAAATTAAATAATTGATTTTATAAACTATTGCTTCGTTGAAAAGAAAAAAAAAATCATTGAAATAGTTAGCATATTGATAGAATAAAATTATATAATTTATTTACTAATGATATTAAGAAATAAAGGTAAAATTGGACGGAGAAGGTGGTGTTTCTATCAAAAGTCTCTATGGACAGAATTCCCAGACTACTCCAGAGAATGATAGCACTCGAAAACCTGAAATTCCTCTGCCGGCACTTAAAAAAGATAAGCATTCTCCAGATTTGAGATTGTTGGAAATCTAATCGTTCTACTGAAAAGGAAACAATGGTCTCACCAATCAAAATGCATTCAATTTCCATATAATTCTCAAAGACGTTTCCCGTTTTCAATAAACTAGCAATAAAGTAGTATTAAAAAAAAACTTTGAATACCGCCAGAAAATCTCTCAATTACAGATTTACCTCTGCCCTCGGACAGCGACCAAAATGTCGAGATTTGGAAAGAAACCTCTAATGTTAGAAACACTGGTTTGGAACTTACTAGTTGGATATAGGATTTTTTTTTAAAATATTTTTTGGGAGTTAATTTCAATATATTTAGCTTGTAACGAAGATGGAAATTGTCGTTAATATCCCAGAAAACTTTCAAAATTAAAAAAAAACAAAAATTGGAAATTGCTGTTATTTTAAAACGCTTAACAATACTAAATTTTTTTATAGTGGATGACTTCACAAAATTTCTTATTTTTTTATACCGATTACTATTGCAGAAGCAAGGTGTGATATTACCGAACAGACTCTATAGGACGCTCAGATTTTGGGGGTGGGTATTCTCAGATAAGGAAATAAAGAGGTGGGCGAGAATTGGGATAGTTTGAATAAGCCGAACTATTCTGTTGAAACGAAGGCACAGAAAAGAATGAAAGAATGTGAGGGAGAGAGTGAGTTAAAAGAAATAGTGTTGGGATCCTTTAAAATGTAATTTTGGTAGCAAATTGTGTTATTGAATCTTTGCAAATGTTTGACTGCGGCAAATCTTTAGAAAATCTGAGAGAGAGAACAATTGAGATAAAAGGATTTTCGGTTCCGAATAAAGAGAGAGCATCATGTCTTGCTCAGACCATTGAAGGACCTCCATTCACCTTAAAGATAAAGGAACAATGAATGAGGTGACCTTGTGGGTAGTTGTGGATCTATTACTCTGGATTCCTCCAGAACATCACATCGAAAGAAGAACTACAAATTTGGTTGGACAACTGATGTACGAAGTCTTCTTGGCCTGTTCCTCAACCGTGCAGGCAGTGTTCAGGGCGTCAAAATATAGCGAGCCCATGGAATCCGAAAAGTATAGGAGTTAAATTTATTAAGATATCTCTTTCTCTCTCTCGATAGGATGTCAAAGTAAAATGCCCTAATAGGTTTCCCCACAGTGAAAAAAAAATTTGTTTTGTGATTTTGGGACCTAGGTTTTTGAACAGCTAAATATAT
>JAFIDM010110951.1:0-12303 GCA_023159025.1 Thereuonema tuberculata | reverse complement strand
GTTGTGCAAAATGTCGAAGCGGAAATCCATATCTATAAGTGAAAAATTGCAAATTCTCCGTAAGTACAACGAGATTTCTACAGAAGTCAGATGGATTTCGCAGAATCTCTAGGAATTCCGTCGTCCAGTCTGCGAACAATAATGAAAAACAGGGATGCAATTGCCAATGCAGCGAAGGCTTGTTGCAAACTAAATCTGCTCCGAAAATATATTAGTATTGCTCCTAGTGGTGTATCAATTGACGTTAATAGTTACCTGAACCGCATTGAAAATGTCATAATATATTCATAACAGTAGCACACACACGGCAAGCCACAATCAAAGATCTTTTCAATAGGAAATAGGCTCATATTTGCAGTATATCTATTGCAGAATCATGTATGTTTCCGGTAAAATGGTGTCCAAATCTTTCCCCATCTCATAAATCCTTTCCCGTCTATAGCGCTATCCCTCTTATTACGCTTGTAGGTCATGGTCCCTTGATGAGCATAATAACGGGGTTTTACTGTACTTATTTTAAGTTGAAGTAAAGTTAAACAAAGGAGACAGAAAATGTTTAAAATTTTTGCAATCCCTATCGTACTTCTATTTTTTTTAATATAATATTATAAATATTTCATTACAAATGAAAACAGAACTAAATCAAAGAACGTTTATAGATTTCTTCTTGAAATTTCATTTTATTATTTTCCTTTGGTTTTTTTTTCAAAATTTTAATAACAAAAAAATAAAAAAAAAACCTACATTATTTTCAAATGGAAATTTCTGCTGAATGAGAACGATACAAATTTTTTCAATTTTTAAAAACAAAAATAAATTAAATTTGAAAATCGACATAATTGATGAAAGGTGAATAACTTTAATTATATCAAATAAAATGCCAATGAATGGATTACATGCAAGGATTACCTGACCACTTTACCAATCCATTTTATAGTTCCTAATCATTTTCTGCATCAAAGTTGTCGTCTTTTCGTAGTTTTTTTCGGTAGAGAACCACTTGGAGCAATGAACTTTAATTAGAATTATTCACTTTTATTTAGGTTTATCATATTTTTTTTGGGTCCCACCCAGGACATATTTTTGAAATTACTTAAAAGTCACTAGACTTTATTTACTCAGTTGTATTTTTCTCTAGTCATGACTTTTTTCAGAAATTGTAAGTTTTCTTTTAATTACATCATACAATTCACAACAAGAAAGTTCTGAATTAATTTTAACATTTCGCAGTTGTTTAACAGTAGACATTGAAAGTCTACCCCAATTGGAGCAAATGTTCCAGGTCAAGACATCGCAAAGTCAATCATTTTAGAAATATTGCAACATAAAATATCAGTCTTTTGAAACACCATAAAAATTTCTTTTTACTTCTCTTTATAAGTATCTGGCAGTTTTTCAGAACGTAAACAACAACCTACCCTTTGGTTTTGAATTACCTGGTTCAATAATGTACGTTCATCAACTAGGTCATCAATATTTATAGATTCTTTTATAATTTCATTAACACTTGTGCACTCTCTTCTAAATCAAACCAGGCAATCTCAGTTCGTAAATTTATCCACTGAAACTTACTAACTTTATTAAAACTGGTTCTCTACAACTCTAAGTATTAGATACAAGAATTATAAAAATTGTCTACGCTTGAGAAGACTTTTTGTTTCTGAACATCATTAATTTCTTTTAGAGTAGAGGAAGGTGACCATATTTCGGATGGTGCCTTAATTTCGGATAGCGTGATAAATCGCATACTGGTCAGCAGATTGCATTAGTGTCTACCATGAGCGGAAGCTCTGGCCACCATATGTAATCTGTCTTGTCGTCGTGAGCCGTTGATCTGCATGTACGCAACAAATAAATAATTTAAAAATCTTCCAAAAAGTGACTTTTTGAAGATGTTAACTTCGAACACAGATGGAGCGCAAGCGATAAGTTCTAATAATTTGTATTAAAGTGTATAATGAAGTTCGTAAAATGTAGTTTAAGTGACAAGTCGCATCGTTGTGTTTGATTTTAAGGTTAGTTTCAAATGTTGATTCAAAAATATTTGTCATAACGTCCTAATTTCGGATAGTCAATGGTGCAACATGAAAATAGGTGTTGTTTTGATTGGAATTTGTGTTTTTATTTGATTTGAAAAATCGGTTTACCGTTTTTCAATTTTTTTAAGGTCACGAAACGTTTACTGTGAGAACGCAGCGAAAAAACACTGGGTCTCCGTACAAAGTGGCCCTGGAAGAATCCTTTTGATATTTTTATTTTTGTCTTCTCCTATTTTTAATGTATAATGTCGTTAATTTTATTAGAATGTCATAAAGTCATTACTCAAATAAATAACTTACTATATTTGCATTGTATGTTTCATTTAATTACATTATCATAATTATTAACCTGAAATTCTTAGGTATCCGAAATTAAGACCCCATTTGCTTCACAACAAAAACAGCTGTGTTTTGCAAAAAAAATAATTACACTATCTATTTTTTATAATGGATATTTATCAATTCGGGATCTAAAATTATGTTATTTATACAAGAAAACAAAGTAAAATTCTTAACCAATTCAATATTTTAAATTCTTTACGTTAAAAACAAAATGGTATCCGAAATATGGTTACCCATTGCTAATAGATGAGCAAAAAAACAAATGGAGATAAAATGATGAAAAATTTGTATACAAGTTACTTAACACACGAAAACAACATAAATACATTGCCCCTGTTGCGATGACAATATACTAAGTGAAAAGTTGTGGCGGAAGCGATAGCCCTGCCTCCCCATCGACATCAGCGTTTGCTGCAAGGTCGACTGAAACCCCGGACATTTTTGCATCCCTGGACATTACCACAGACATCGCTAAAAAACCAGTGGGCTACTGTCCGGTCAAATCCCGGACGTATGGTAAGCGTACTTTTTACTACGTCCTAACGCGTTATAACGGTAAGAAAATACATGTCAACCGTTCGCAGTCTAAGAAAGCTAAAAAATAAATCAGGGATATTGTATAAAATCAAATGTGATATTTTCATTTATTAATTGTTTTTTTTTTTTTAAAAAAAGTTAATTGAAAACATTTCTTTCTCGTTAATAATTCTTCAATTAAGGAAATTACTTTATTTTATAATGATGAAATATATTAGAAAAATAATTAATTTCCTTATGAGAAAAGATCAACCGGAAAAATTTATAAATACTGTTATAACATATTTGAGTCAGTTATTATTTTATGAAGATTATATGAGCTACCTATTATAATGTTTCAAAATCTTTGGATTTTTAAATGAAATGAATTTAATTTTTTAATAATTTCTTTAAAGTTGTTTATGAAATTTGTCGATGATTTTGAATTTTTAAATATCTACAAAAATATTTTTAACCTTTTGTTTTTAAAAGAGAATTTTCAGTTTCAGTTTCAGTTTATAAATGACAGTAGAAGATCAAATATTAGTTTTCGAAAAGAAAAGTCTAACTCTGAAAAGCAGTGGATTGTTTGTTATAAATGTTTTTAACATAATTTTAATGTTTGTTTGTGGAAGTTGCTTTCAGCATTTAAAATAACGATTTCTTACAACACGCGTAAAACAACATACAAAATAACCAAAAAAAAAAAAAAACTCACGAATTTCGTCAATTATTTTTTTTTTAATTTTATTGCTAGCATTTCATTTCTTTAATTTTCATTGTTCTTAATTGAAAACGAAGTCAATGTAGTTATTTTTTTTATTTTTTTAATTTTCCTCAGTTCTATTAGGTGTACTTATAATATTACACATCTGTAGTATAGGTACTGATGAGTTTAATATGAGTTATAACAAAACTAAAAATAAAAAAAAGTTAATTTCATAATTGCCTTATAAAATTGGTAATTTAATTTTTTCATCTATAATGTTTGAATTTAATCTTTCCTTTATATTTTTAATTTTTTAAAAATCTTAATTTTCTCTCTTAATTTGTTTGTATAATTTGTATATTATATGACCATTTAAACGATAGCCATAATTATTTCTGATTTTCTTATTATTTAAAGTACTAAGCCAGTTATCTTTAGTTTTTTTTTCTTCATTACATCTGTTTTTATCATTTTCTTTTTAAAAAAGAAATTAATAATTATTTTGTAAATAAATTTTTACTCTATAGTTAAGATTTTAAATTTTTTTCTTAATTTTTTTTTTCATCTCAACTTTTCCTACTAAAGTTCAAGAAGACATTGTTTATTATTTCAAAAAAAAAAACTTAGTTTATATTTTCTGTTTGTTTCCTGTTTTTTAAAGATCTAACTTTCAAGACCATAGTGTGAGATTAAATCTACCAAAGATTTAAAAGTAATTAATTTTTGTTTGAAAGGAATTATTTCTTTTCAATGATAAAATAAGTAAGTTAGTGTATTTAATTTTTTAATGATGTGGGGATCCTGAGCTTGCCATGAAAATTTTTCGTCAATGTAGAATCCTAAATACTTTTGTTGAGGGATGTAGTCTTATTTTTTTGGCAATTGCGTGGATCTTCATTAATAGGATAAGTATTTTCCATATTTTTATCATTTTTGTTGTGTTAAGCACAGAATAAATTTTTATAGATAATTTTATTTTTATTTTTTATTATTATAATTTTATAATTTATTTTTTAAAATTTCTTGTCGTATGATTATTCTTAGCCCACTTATTAATATTATTTAAGTCAATCAGCATTCTACTATACGCATTTAATTGGTTATTATCATTATTATCATATGTAAATATTAGTACGTCGTCGGCATATATATAGATATTTGAATGGACAATACAATTGTTAAAAGAGTTCGAATAAAGGTTAAATAAAAATGGTCCCAAATTTGATCGTTGTCGAACCCCAGATTTAATATCAAATGATTTACTTATGTAGTTTTATATTTTTATTTTAATTTTTCTATTTTTTATTAATTTTTATTAGATTTATGTTATTTTAATTTATTTTATTAACTTATCCCCTAATACCAATTGAATTAAATTTTTCTAACAAGAATTTAAAATTTATGCTATCAAAAGTTTTTTTAAAATCAATAAATAGTATAAATAATTTTAACTTCATTAAGTTTGTTGTTGTTCTTCACTAAAAGTTTTTAACAATAAACCAGTGCTTATATTCGATTGATAAGCATATTGATTACTATTTAATATATCCTTTTTATATATATTTATAAATCATATTAGACAGATAACCCTCAAAAATATTTTTCCAGTTTTTCATGAATAATTTTTTTTTTGGCTTTTTTGATTATTCTGTATAATTTATTAATAATTTTATTTTTTTCTTGATTATAGTCATTTATTATTTGAAGTATAAGCTCATTTAATTTTTGTTGAAAAATCATCATTAATTAAATAATTGTATATCAGATTATGTACTACTTTATGAAAATAACAGTGAAATTTATTATTTCTGTCTCAGTATTATCAGTATTATCTAGTTCCTTTTTTCGATTAGTTTTTTGATTTATTTTAGTGTCAGACTGCTTATAAATTTATTATCTGAAATATTATTTCGTCATCATCAAAACATTTTAAAATTGTTTTTTTTCAACTATTGAAGCACTCTATTCATTGTGTGAAAAAAAGATGCTCAAATAGAAAATACCGAGCTGCTTACTAGGCAGAGATTTCTCGAAATCTTTCAATAATCACTTAATGAATTCTATTGAAACCTTTAAAACAGATTAATTTTCTTTGTTGAAAAATTTAAACTCATTAAAAAATTATTAAATTACAACCCAACTTCAGATTGCAATTGCTACAACATGTGTTGAGAGTATTGATGATTTTATTTCAACCATCAACTGACCTTTCAATTCTTGAAGCCATCAGATAAAATTCAAATTAACAGAATTCCTAAATAGGCTTTATAAAAAACATTCACAATATATTCAAATATTTATTACTTTTACAACTGTAAACCAATATCATCTTCCTAATTGTACTACTAGTAATTTCATGATGATTTATTCATGCAAAACAAATAAAGTAAAAACGAGGCTTATTAGTTGCAAGCAGACATCAAAATTGAAATTCACTAAATAAATAAACGAATTAAAGCAAACATCTTTTAAAGTTGATAAAGTATAATTTATGGTAATAATATATATCAAATAATTTTTTTTTTAATTTCAATATGGTATTTGATTATATTGGTAGTATCTTATTTTATTTACAAAGTTTAAAATTGGATAACTGAATTAACTCCTAATTTTGTATCTTCCGTTTTTTAAGGGCAAAACCTAACAATGAAATGGTAGAGAAGTAATGACAGATTATAATTATTTGATGAAAAAATTTCGTTTCATAAGATATGTAAGCACAGAAGAGAAGAATATAAGAGATTTCTAGATTGTCAGGAGTAAACACTTTGGAAAATCTTCTTCACGAGAAAAGAAACTCCGTATTTTTTACTGGACCACAGGATTAACGAACTTACATGTTGTGGCTAAAGAAAATTTATCAGGACAAAACCTTATCGTGTCTAGGTAAAGAAAATAAAGTGTTAAATGTAAAGTTTGATTGAGATCAAATAATTATATTTTTGCTTGTTTTCTCCAGAAAACAGATATCACTCAAAAAACCATCATAAAATTCATTGTAGTGAGAAAACGACTTAAATTCAATTCTCGTGAATACTTAAAAGCGATAAATGTTTAAATAAATATTAAAATAAATAATCTTTATATCTACAACTTTATAATCTTTAAACATATAATAAATCTCAACCACATATAAAGTCTCAAAACACTATAACATATTGTTGAAAACAAATATAAGTTTTGTGGCTTCATGTTGTTTCTCCCTGGCTTTCTTCAATCCTTCTCATATTAACACTTTTTCACAATCAACTATCTTTTTTAATAACAACGCAGCATTTATGTTAATGAATATACTTGATATTTAGAAATGGTGATATTTAGAAGAAAGAATCTGCTTTTAATTAAAAAATATTCCATATCAATAGGGGTGGGTAAGATAACATGGGGTCGTAAATAGACTAGCGCGTGCATTTTCTCGAACAACCCGGTGCAGTCTATTCTAAAGTATAGGTTATTCAGAACCGTTGCGAAGCACAGTGATTGGTTTCCTAATCGCTGTCCCTACCTTGTTAAGTTAATAGAATAGTAAAAAAAAAAAAACACAAAGAGAAAAAAGTAATATTTGTCCTCCCAAATTATGAATAGATGTTATTATTAGAACCATAAATAGTTAAAGGAAAAAGAAATTTTAAATATTTTTTTAAAGTTTTTGTTGTTATTTATAGTGATAATGTTTAATTTATAGTGATTTCCGAGAATAGTTTCTCGATAGTTGAACATTATCTGTTCAGTTTTTACGAAAATTAACAAACGAAAGAACATTGTATTTTGAAGTATTTAATTACCATGCTGGTTTAAAATACAAATCGTTCATTTAGGCGGATGGACGACTATTTTATTTTATATATTTATATTTTTTTATACATACACATTTTCTTCTTCTACAATCGCCTTAAGTGAAGTAATAGGCCTACTAATTATAAAAATATATGCTTTGTTCATGAGCTACCATGGGAGAATGGAAATGGAGAATGAGAACTAAAAAGAAATTAGCCTAAACTTTTCATTTGCAATTTGATTCACTATTCTTTGATAGAACTGTTTTTCTATCAGGTTTTGGCGGTTTAAGTAAATTCTTTTATCTTGATATTTTTGTTTGTTTAGAAAAGTTTGTTAAGTAGTTTTTGTATATTTATTCGCTTATACGAATATACTTGTGGAATATTTGTAAGATTTAAACCTTCAGGAAATTTATTTGATTTGAAAAACTGAGATATTGGAAAGAATAATCTAGAAGATCATATGAAACAAAGTGAGTCAATCTTTTGTCTCATATGTACATTCTTCGAATATATTTTTTCTAGTTTCTTCTAAAGGAAAAACAAGAACAGTAAACTCATAAAATGTATCCATTTGTATGAGCATTTATTCAACATATGAAATTTAATATTATTATTACTTAAAATTAATGAAATCTTTAAAGCTTTACAAATTAAGAAAAAAAATACTTATTTTATTTTAAAGAAAGTTAAACAAAGGAGACAGAAAATATTTAAAATTTTTGCAATCACTATCGCATTTCTATTTTTTTTTAATATAATGTTATATATATTTCATTACTAATGAAAACAGAACTAAATCAAAGAACGTTTATAGATTTCTTATTGAAATTTCATTTTATTATTTTATTTTGGTTGTTTTTCAAAATTTAAATAACCAAAAAAAAATAATAAAAACCCTTACAGTATTTTCAAATGAAAATTTCTGCTAAAAGAGAACGATACAAATTTTTTTTAATTTTTAAAAACATAAATAAATTACATTTCAAAATCTACATAATTGATGAAAGTTGAATAACTTTAATTATATCAAATAAAATGCCAACGAATGGATTACATACAAGGATTAACTGACCACTTAACCAATTCATTTTTTAGTTCCTTATCGTTTTCTGCATCAAAGTTGTCGTCTTTTTGCAGTTTTTTCGGTAGAGAACCAATTGGCGCAATGAATTCTAATTAGAATTATTCACTGTTATTTTGGTTTACGATATTTTTTTAGGTCCAACCCAAGACATATTTTTGAAATTACTTAAATGTCTTAACAGTTTACTGAATTATTAAACTTTATTTACTCAGTTGTATTTTTCACTAGTCATGACTTTTTTCAGAAAAGAATTGTTTCATTTTAATTACATCAAACAATTCACAACAAGAAAGTTTTGAATTAGTTTTAGCATCTCGCAGATGTTTAACAGTAGATACTGAATGTCTATCCCAATTGGAGCAGATATCCCAGGTAAAGACATCGCAAACTCAACAATTTTAGTAATATTGCAACATAAAATATTAGTTTTTTGAAACACCATAAAAATTTCTTTCCACTTCTCTTTAAAAGTATCTGGTAGTGTTTCAGAACGTGAACCACAACGTACCCTTTGGTTTTGAATTACCAGATTCAATAATGTAAGTTCATCAACTAGGTCATCAATATTTATGGATCCTGTTATTTTTTCCTTAACGACTTGTGCACTCTCTTCTAAATCACACCAGACAATCTCAGTTCGTAAATTTATCCACTGAAACTTACTAACTTTATTAAAACTGGTTCTTGACAACTCTAAGTATTATTTACTAGAATTATAAAAATTGTCTATGCTTGAGACGAATTTTTGTTCCTGAACATCATTATTTTCTTTTAGAATGAATATCAATTCTTTGGCATAAGATTGTACGAATTTGTCGGTTTTTAGGTCCTGAAGTTCACAAATTATTTCAGAATATTTCTGAAATGCTTTTGTTGCTGTGAAAGAATTAGCTTCGAATTTCAGAACAACATTAATAAATAAATGTATAGTACCATATACAAATTTCAAAAACAGTTCTCTTTCTATATTTTCAAAAAAATCAAATAATAATTTCAGGCATTTGTGACAAGATAACAAGTATGATTTTAGGCCATCAAAAATGGAAAGAATTCTTTCCATTGCAGGTAAAAAACTAAGTAACCTTATGATGCTATGAGATATTATCTGTTTCCACAAATACAGAGAAGTCTTTAAGTTTCTTTACACTTACTGAATGTACCGGATGTCAAAATACTCGTGTTTATAAATTTTTATATTAATAACTTCTATGTCCAGGGGTAGAGAATCATATGTTATTTGTACTGAATTGTGTAGAATACAATTAGTTGAGCTGAACAACCAATTCCTAAAATAGGTCTATCTAAATCACTTTGAACTTTTCTGAACCCAATTCCATTCCTGTTTGTCGTCACATCACCAAATATACTGTTAGTATTGCTAATAACTTTTCTTCAACTAAAAATTCAACTAATAAAACACATTACAATGAAGATAATCTAAAAATTAAAAACTATCACTACGTTTGAAACCATCAACGTTGATATGGTTCTTCCTCAAGTGCATTAAAAAGTTTAGATCCTCCGTAATCGGGTTCGTCTGTGAGAATGATCATCCGTTTGGAATTCTGGGTAAAGTGGAAGGAACAATAATAATAATAATAATAATAAAAGGACACAGCAGACTTCTACTTCCGCAAAGCTTTTGCATCCGCTTAACACTAGGCGCAATATATGCTCAACAGAAATTCCCTTCCATTTTACCCAGAATTTCAAACGGATGATCATTCTCACAGACGAACCCGATTACGGAGGATCAAAACTTAAAAAATTAAAAAATGCAGATGAGGAAGAACCATATCAACGTTGATGGTTTGAAACGTAGTGATAGTTTTTAATTTTTAGATTATCTTAATTGTAATGTGTTTTAATAGTTGAATTTTTAATTTTATAATACAAGCACGTTAAAAGATTTTATCATAACTTTTCTTCAAGTTTGTATTTTTCACACACTGCAAAAGATACTGAATCAAAATTTGAGCAGCTTCACCTGACAGTTCATCGAAATTTCAAAATTTAACTTGAATTCCCTCCTCTAAGCTGAAATATCTTACAACAATCGCACAAGTTTTACTTCACTTCTGTTTGAGCTATCCATCGTTACTGTTACATAATGAATGTTTTCCAAAGAACGCAACACATTATCAAAAATAAATGGCCAAATAACTAAAAACAATAATTTGCTCGGTTTTGGTTCTAGCAGAAGAAAATTTTGGGTCATATAACTTTTTCGCCAGTTTAGATGTGCAGTCTGATGGTTTGAAACTGAGTTCGTGTCGAGTATTGTGGTATTAAAATGTAGCCTCTTTAGCAGCACATTCCAGATCACTGTTATTCGGATTCCTAATTTTGGTTTAAAAAAAATCTCTTAAGATTGCTGAAGCAATAGTATTAATATCACTCCTATGTTTAGCTGTTTCACATGGTCTTCAATATCACCCTTCCCTTTATGCGCAACAGAAAATTCTCAGTTCATACTTTGCAAAAAAAACAATATGTAATTGTTATTGTCATTTGACAATTTCAAAACTTTGTATTCCTGTTGCAAGTTAACGTGAATCACACACTTTCTTTTGCCCATTGCTAAACAATGAGAAAAACACGAATAGAGATAAAATGATCAAAAACTTGTATACAAGTTACTTCACACGCGAAAACAATCTAAATACATTGCCCTCGTTGTGTTGCCAAATTACTAAGAGAAACGTTGTGGCGGAACCGGTAGCCATGCCTCCCCATCGACGTCAGCGCTTGCTCTAAGGTCGACTGAGAGTGGCACGGCCATAAGAGAATTTTTAAAAACGTGATGTCGAACATGTAGGACTAAAATTAAAAAATTCTCCGTAGTTATAAAAATCTCAAACCCCCGACATTTTTGCAACTCCGGATATTACCCCGGACAGCATTAAAAAACCAGGAGTATCCGGGCTCATCCGTATGCGTACTTTTACTACGCCTTAACTGAAAGAAAATACATTTCAATCTCATTGTTCGCAGTTTAAGAAAGCTCCAAATAAATCAGGGATATTCTATAAATTCAAATGTGATATTTTCAGTTATTAATTGTTTATTTAAAAAAAAAAGTTAATTGAAAACATTCTTTTCTCATTATTAAGTCCTCAGTTAAGGAAATTGCTTTATTTTATAATGATTAAATATCATAGAAAAATAATTATTTTCCTCATGAGAAAAGATCCACCTTTAAAATTTATAAATACTTTTATATCATATTTGAGTCAGTTGTTCTTTTTTGAAGATTATATTTAACTGCATATTGTAATCTTTAGAAATCTTTGGATTTTTAAATGAAATTAATTTAATTTTAATAATTTTTTAAAGTTATTTACGAAATTTGTCCTTGATTTTGAATTTTTAAATATCTACAAAAGTTTAAAGACAAACGTTTTTTATCTTCTATTTTTAAAAGAGAATTTTCAGTTTCTCTATTTTATAAACCACAGTAGAAGATCAAATATTAGTTTCGGAAATGAAAAGTCTAACTCAGGAAAGAAGCGAATTATTTGTTATAAATGTTTTTAACATAATTTTAATATTTCTTCGAGGAATTTCCTTTCACAATTCATTACGACACACATAAAACATCACTTATTTATACATAATAACAAAAAACAAAACAAAAAAACGAATTGCATGAGCTATTTTTTTTTTCAATTTCTTTTCTAGTATTTCATTTTTTTAATTTTTATTGTTCTTAATTGAAAACAAAGTCAATATAGTTAATTTTGTAATCTATATTACTAAAAATTTTTATTTCTCTGACTGTCTGTCTGTGTGTCTGTCCGGCGCAGTTTTCTGTGAGAATGAAAATAGAAA
>JAFIDM010110950.1:0-11593 GCA_023159025.1 Thereuonema tuberculata | reverse complement strand
CAGACATCTTATCCATTAGGCAATGGGAACTACAACTCTCTTCAAATTGTTTTTTTTTTTACCTATCCGTCAAAACTGAACTGACTTTGACTAAAAAGTAACAATTGTAATAAAAAAGAAAGTCAAAAAATAAAGAAGCAATACTTCATTAGATAGAATACTGAGAAATCACTATTTGTAACTTAAAAACCACTGAAAAGAATCAATTGGAATGAAAAAAAGAGTCAAGAAAGAAAGAAGCAGTATTTCTGTTAAGTAGAATATTGAAAAATCATTATTTGTAACTCAAGAACCACTCAAAAGTAACAATTGGAAAAAAAAAGAGAGTCAAGAAAGAAAGAAGCACTATTTCTATTAGATAGATTACTAAAAAATCACTATTTGTAACTCAAAAAGCTAGAATCACATCAAAGTCAAAAAACTAACGATCAATATGCGGCTCATCAACCAAGATGAACGAGAGTGTCGATAACATCAATCGAATGATAATTCTAAGAATACAAGAAGAGACTACAGAGCATACAAGTGCGAATAAAATTGATACTTCTGATAATCCACCACACGAACATCTCTTTCTGCCCGAGTATCTGAATGCATTGAATCTCAGCGGTATTCCTCAACATCGTTTGTCATTGAAGATTGGATCTCCAATAATATTGTTGCGAAACATCAATCCCAAGTTTGCATACTGCAATGGAACTCAACTTAAATGCCGTTCAATCGATAATGATCTCACAGAAACCGAAATTATAACAGGAACTCACAAAGGAGATTTTGTTTTCATCCATAGGATGTCTGTGCAACCATGTGATAATCTGCTTCCATTCACTTTCACAAGAAAACAATTTCCGACCTTCTTATGCGATGTTTATCAATAAGCTTAAGGACAAACTCTAAGTAAAGTTGCCATATATTTGGAAAACGTTGTCTTCACTTACGTAGAACTTTATGTCTTTGAATCACAATTCAACAGAATTTGGTTATCTTCACTCTAAAGAATAGTCAATTTGTCACGAAGAATTTCGTATACAAGCTATGATCTTCATTTATCATCTATATCTACCAACGTCCATCTGAACATCTGTTCTTCAAATATCTATATCGAACAATCTGATGGCCTAGATTAGTAGATAATTTTCACTATTTGTAACTCAAAAACCACTGAAAAGTATCAATTGGAATTGAATAAAAAAGAAAAGAAAAAAAAAAGAATCACTATTTCTATTAGATAGAATACTGAAAAATCACTATTTGTTACTCAAAAACAATCACAATTTATAACTCAAAAACCACTGTAAAGTATCAATAGAAATAAAAAAAAGAGACTCAAGAAAGAAAGAAGCACTATTTCTATTAAGTAGAATACTGAAAACTCACTATTTCGACCTGATCTTTGATATGAAAATCTTAACTTTGAGCCACTGAAAAGTGTATCTATATTACTAAAATCTTTTATTTCTCTGTCTGTCTGGTGCAATTATTGTAATTTACAAAAATAGAAATAATTTCTACAAGTTATCTACTGGAATCGAACATGCAACCTTCTGCTCCGAAGTTAGACATCTTAGGCATTACACCACAAGGATTACACTCTAATCTCTATAAAAACTAAAAATATATCACAGATATATGATTCACACGCTGATTCTAAAAGCAGTCGTGGATTGAGAGAATGTAGACATCAAAAATTAAAATAAAAAAAAAACTTTAAAAAAATGTTAGTTTTATTTTACTTGATGTAATTTGTGTGTGTTTTTTTTTTAATAAATAACCAATTGTTTTCCGTACATACGCGAGATTTCCGGAGCGAAGCGACGGGTAGCCGACTAGTTATTAAAATAAAATTATTATTTTAACTAAAAAATAACTCGAAACAAATTAAATGTAGAAGTTAAAAAAAGCAAAAGCAGAATTCTATAAAAATAAATTCAACAATGAAAAATCAACATCAAAACAACAATGGAATGAATTGAATAAAATCTTAGGCAACCGAAAGATTCAAAATTCGAAAAATAAAATTGAAAAATTTATTGATAGTATCAGTGGAAAAAATAAAAAAAGAATATTAAGCAATGATTTCAGCAAATATTATGCAAACACAGGAACTAATAGCAATAAGACTTGTAATAAGGACTTAATAGAAAACAAACAGATATTACAAATATCAAATACAATTTTTTTTGAAACCCCCACAACAACTGAAATTGAGAATTTAATTCAAAATTTGAAGAAAACAAATTCACTAGGCTATGATAACGAAAACACAAAGGTAGTTAAAGAAAACAAGGAGATTTTTGCAAAAGTTATTCATTTTCTCATTCATAACATTATCACATCAAAAAAATATCCTGAAAATCTTAAAATTGCTAAAATTGTACCAATATATAAAGGTAAGGAGTACAACAATGTGGAAAATTATAGGCCAATTGCTATCCAACCAATCATAAACAAAATAATTGAAAGTTACATATCATTAAGAATTAATAGTTTTGTCTCCAAATACAATATCATACACAATGAACAATACGCATACCAAAAGAAAAAAAAAGTACAACCAAATTACTTGAAAAATTAAGCAATAATATAAATCTAAATTTGAACAATCGAAATTATATCTTACTTCTATATATTGATCTAAGCAAAGCGTTTGATGAAGTAGATCACAACATATTACTTAATAAATTAGAAAAGATGGGAATTAGAGGTGTTTTACTGGCCATTATAAAGGAGTATTTCAAAAATAGGAAGAATTATGCCTCAATTAAAAATATTAAAAGTAAAAATAAAAGTGTTAGAAAAGGTGTCCCACAAGGCTCAAATCTAGGCCCTCTCTTTTTTATACTCTATATCAGTGGTGGCCAACCTTCGGCATACCATGCGCCAATTTTTTCAAAGACGAGTTCAGTTGCGCCATACAACTCAACTTTAACAACCAAAAAAAAAAAAAAAAAAAGACAATCCTATTTTAAAACAAAAACAAAAACCAAAAAAAATGACAATCCTATTTTAACAACCAAAAAAAAAAAGGCAATTCTATTTTAACAACCAAAAAGATGCAATGCGCCACTTCTTATCATCCAATCCGCCAAGTTTGGCGCATGTGCCACGGTTTGGCCACCCCTGCTCTATATAAACGACATATTCAGTGTCATAAAAACATGTCATATTCACATCTATGCAGATGATATTCTCATCTATGCAATTGATAAGAATATTACAAATGCACAAATCAAACTTCAAAATGATCTTTAAAATATTCAAAAATGGTCTCATGACAACAAAATAATAATTAATGAACATAAAACAAAATTAATAATAATCCACCCCAAAAAGCAAATTCCTGATACAATACCACAAATATATTATCATAGCCATAAATGTCTACATAGCCACAATCCCAATTGTATTACATGCACAAAAATAACATTAGTTAATGACTTTAAATATCTAGGAATAATCATCAATAACACTTACCTGGAATAATCACCTAAATCACATATACAAACGGCTTAATGTACTTTCATATATATTTTATCATATCAAAGACCTCTTGCCAATCAAAATTAAAATTATTATCTATTATGCCTTCTTTGACTCTATAATTAATTATGCAGTTCAGATGTGGGCGAATACCACACAGACAAATCTCAAAGAAATTAACAACCTTCAAAATAAAATATTAAAATTAATATTTACTAGAAAATATTGGAATATGAGAACTATAGAAATAAGCTATTACTAAATTACGAAATACTAAATACCCAACAAAAATTTCTCTACTATATATTAACTCAAAATTACTGTAAAATAATAGAATTGAAAAATAGAAAAAGAGAAACAAATGTCACCCTCAGAGACAACAGAAAAATTAAAATCGATTATCCTTTCATATATAATAAATATGGAGAATGTCATATTAATCACATATTATAAAAAACAATAAAAAGTATAAATAAAGATATAAAATTAGATCATACAAAACTTTCAATATTTAAAAAAAAAATAAAATAAATGGTTAATAATAAACTCTTGAAGAAACACAAATATGATTATGATCAAATTGAAACAAATATGCTTATGATTATATACATGATTAGATGCAGTTGTATGTACATCTGTATGTATGTGAAGATAGATAGATATATGTATTTAAATGCATGTGTGTGTGAATATAGATATATGTATTTAAATGTATATACTGTACCTTCATATCATTTCGAAACTGTGTTCTGACTACAACAAGGAGGAGTTGTTTTTGGGAAGCAGCCCTGCAATTTATAATTTCATTATATATATGTTTGTAAACGTATAGGTTTATGTATGAACATATACAACAAAATAATAGTAATTAACTAACAAATATTAGTGAACATTACCATACACAATACATGTATTAATAATATATATAAAATAAAAAAATAAAAAATAAACACCAGAAGATTGTATACTGATAACATTCAATCACTCTAAAGACTCTATATATATACTTCTGTGTATATATGTATATATCCACTGTATATTGTTAAATGTCTGAATGTATATTAGTGTATATATATGTTTTATATGTATATATATATCTAAATTTAAGAATGGGCTTTTTGTTTATATGTTTATCTTTATAGATATATATTGGTAAGAAAAAAAATAATATGAAATAACATATATGTATGTAAATATAATGTAGATATGTAATAATGAAAATCCTTATGTGAATGTAAATAACTTCTTATATTTGCTACTCTTGTTATATAGCTATTGTTTTTGTTTTGTTTTTCTATTCTAATCACTCTCTCACCTGGCCAAAAATTTATGTTTATCTTTAGTTTTTTAAATAGTTTTAATTATTTCTTTCATATGTATATTTTAACATAAAAAAAACAGCACCTGTTGACAGGGAAATTATCTTCCCTAACGGGACTGAGTTGTTGATTCATGTATATTATCAATAAAAAAAAAAAAAGTCAACTTGAAATGAAATTTTGGAAATGAAATGAAGGTTTAAATTTCCACATTCAATCATCCAACCAAATAATAACAATAGTTTCCCCAGATTATAAAAATGCTGGTTAAGATCGTTCGTAAACGGTTCCCCCCATTTATGAATGAAACAATATTTATTTATTTAATATGAAACAGATATTTATGGAATTTGTTTCCTTATTAAAACTATATAATATTTAAATGAAATGTTTAAATTTCAGGATGGAATTGAAATATCTTCATTAGTTTGGTTTTTAAATCTAAGGAAACTTTCTTTATGATTTTGTTCTTCATAAATATATCAAAAGAAAAAATACAGTTAATAAGGAGACGGATTTTATTTCGAAAAAGTAAAAAAAATGGAAAGCTGAAGATATATAAAAAATAATAATAGACTTTATTTATACTAACAGAACTATTGCTGAATTGAACAAAAAAATATATTAAATGATATATTATCTCAAAAGCTTATCTGGATCAATATTCTTATTAATACTTAAATTAGTTATCCTGATCTATAATAATATATAATCATTTCACAAAATTTAAAGCTTTTTCTATTTATTTTCATATTAATTTATTTTACATAAACTATTATTTAAATTATTTACATAAATTTATATAAATTATTATTTTAATTTGATTACATAAATATCTCACTGTTTTTGTCGTAATAAAATAAAAAAAATAAGATCCACAAAAAAAACTGTTTGGACATTATTCTCACTTACGTCTCCCTTTCTATTTCTGTATATTCTGATAATGTTATACAAGAACTTAATACCTATTAAAAATAACTAAGACCTGACACACAATTTTAAAAATTAGAAAATATATTTAACAATTAAAATAAAATGAAATAACAATAATTTCATAAACGGCTTCTCCAATCTAAACCTGGTCATGTTATTTTATTTGTTAAATCTACTTTTAATGTTGGTTGTTTATAATCATTTAAGTTATCTTATGACAACTCAAAATTAAATCCTGAAATTTTAGGAAGTTTTGAGTTTCATTTGATAGCTGTCATCTGTTTTATTTTATTTATTTATTGTTTTACTAACAATATTATTATTACTTAAAAATAAAATAACAAAATAAAGAATGAAGCAACTTTAATTCTAGATTCTTTCATTATTTTTTTTTCCTAAATCGCTTACGATAATGGTTTATTTCTCGTTAATAATGACACAATGCTTTCATTAATTCTGTAGTAAACTTTATTCCGTTCTACTCCCATTCCATATCACAGATAATTGGCATCTCTCTCTCATAATTTTGTGGCCCTGAAAAGGGCTTTTTTTGTGCTATTTCAGTGATTGTTCTGGTTCAATTTCTTACCCCGAGCGATGGCTGCATTGTTGAGTTCGTTGAGATTCTCCCATTTCCTCCTTCGACAATTTATTGTTACTTCAGTAATAATCCAACTGTCCAACAGTGAGGACTTCTTCGTCAACGCAATCCTCCTTCTTTGCTTCAGTTCTGTTTAAACCAGGCATTCTCAATGGTGAGCTTCGAACATTGCACGGCCTTTAATAGTCGCTACCACTCTCTCTTCGGTCCGTCAGCGAATTCCCGCCAAAAAACTTGCAGCGTTTGAAGAAAACATTATGACTTATTCAAATATAATCTACTTCAATATTATATTATGAGCACACTTTATTATACCCCGAAGCATAGAAATTTTTTTTTTTGTTTTTAAATGTAACGCTACACATTGTTTTAATTCAAACACTAACTAATTTTTTTTTTAAATTAATAATAAAAAAATAGCAGCTTTTATTCAATTTTATACAGTCTAAATGGAAAAGTGATTATGGAATTCATCATCTGTATTGAAATTTTAAACTTAACTATTTCTTAAGTTTACCATTATAATTAATCACGCTAAGAAACAACAAGTGAACTAAAGACAATATGGCGGATAAAGGACAAAAGCACATATTGCCAAGTGTAAAAAATGTGTGCTAGAATGATTAGGGATGTGTCCATGAATTTCCTAACTATAAGTGTTGTGTTAAATATCACAACCTTCTGCTGTTGTGTGCTGAGGCTGTGGTGCAAAGTGTGAGGCACCAGATCAGTGGCGGAGAGAACAATAGGTACAGTACGTATTCGGTACTGCCTCCATAGCTTCTGGAGCACATGCGCTAAATATTCAGATTATTTGAAGTACTATTTTCTCTAAATCACGTGATTTGAAATTTTCTATTTATGGAAAAGGTTAAACAAAAATGATAGACAGTTGATTGGAATTTCTAAATTATTTCAATTGTGATATTTGTAATTGCTTAAAAAATTGATTCATGTTTAATTTCAAAAATAGAAAGAAAAATAGCCGTGCTGGCGTGGCCGTGCGGTTTAGCCGGCGGGCTGCCGTTATGGCCGATGCGCCAGTACCCGGGTTCGAATCCCGGTGGTGGCATGGCTGTTTCTTTCTTTCTTCTGTGTTTCGTCCGTTTCCCACCTGGGACTTACTATCTCAGGGTTATCCTGGACGGGATATAATTCTCGTCCCCTCTTTCTTGAATTTCACTAGCCTCGCCCTGACGTTGTCAGGTTGAGCTAGTTCCGTGGTCCCTAGTTGGCCAAATTCGATAAAAGAAAGAAAAATAAATAAAAATACAGAATAATAAAAAAAAAGTACTGTTCTTTCTCCAACATACTTTGACTACACTTGTAATAGAATATCCAATTTAATCTAACTTTTAAAATATAAAAATTTAAAGAAAAAACAATTTAGAAATTTCAAAACTTTACATTGAGAAAAAAAAAACACACACATACACAGAACGTAGATATAATGATGGAATTTAGTAATTGTTGTTGCTTGTTTTTTTTTTAGTTTAAATTATTACGAATAAATGTATAACAAAATATTGTGGAAACATCTGATTAAAATATATATTGATTCATAGAAATTATATTACAAAACTAGTGAGTTTTTGTCGGTTTTTTTATTATTATTATTTATTTTATGAGTTATATTCTAGATTGAGAATGAAAAATCCGGTAATCCATTTCATTTTATTTCATACAACACTTATCTCCTGTCAGTCAAAATGGCAGCTCTCACTTATAATTTTGTGGCCCTGAAAAGGGCCTTTTCAAAAAGGTTCAGCAAAGATTACCTAAGTTTCTGCATCATTTTCTTCTCTCAAGATCTTCCGGAGAGTTTCCTTCAGTTTGTCTCGAAGTTCTTTCAACTCCATTAAATAAACAATGTAATCATATTGAGGACCTCCTTTGCCTCTGTAAAAGAGCTCCTGTTGTTCTTTCTTCAACCCTGGCATCTTGAATGGATACGATTCTGCAGTCCACCCATTTATATACTGGCGGTTTACCAATCTCTCTTACGTCCGGCAGCTCCAACCAATGAGAAAGCCTCCCAATTCCGGAAAGGTAAAATCTTAATTTAACAGCTGGAATATTTAAAAACTTATAAAATTTGACATTCGAAAATCCGGCTACCTCCGGACCTGAGGACTGCCGGATATTTTATAGTTACTTATGCTTTATATATTTAACAGAAAATGACTACCTGTATAGTATTTTCTGTTTAAGTATTATAGTATAGTATTAGACTACAAAAAGTACATTATCCTGGGTTGTACTAAAATGTAAACTAAAAATGTACTAAAATTTTGATGTTTCCTCAACTGAGGCAAATGTCTGAATCCTGCGATCTTCTAGCGCGAAATCGTTTAGTACGGGTGACGGACCGAAGAGAGAGCGGTAACAAATTGTATTAAAGTCAATACAGGTGATGTTCTACCATCATCAGTTGAAATGCCAGGTTTGTAGAGGAAACAACCGGAGATGGAGGATCCTGATGATGGAGAATAGAACTGTGACAAATAAAGGCATTTTACTGTGGAAGAATTGAATCAAATGACACCGGATGAGATCAAATATTTGACTAAACTAATCAGCAAAGTCAGTAATCGAATCGACGTTATACAAAGCAACCGATGCTCTAAATATCTCAAAAGGCCCTTCTCAGGGCCACTAAATTATGAAAGAGATACCTATTTGCTGTGTCGGGGGATGGATAGGACGAAATAAAGTTAACAATGTAATTAATGGATTCACTTTTAACAATTAAAACAAAAATATTTAAAATCGATTTGGTAAACAAAACGAAATTATCTTTTTATTTATTTAGTAGATTTCGAAATGAGTCTTCGAATATTTATTTGTTTCTATTTCTATTCAATTAATTTCAAAAAGGCATTTTTCCATTTTAAATTTGAGTATTTTTAAGATAGATTAATTTTTCATAATCTTATGTATTAGTGGAAAATAATTGGTTACTTTTGTTGAAGATCAAATTCTTTTCTTATTCTTTAAAAAAAAATACTATTTATTAATTTATTTTAAAATGTCGGGTATAAACATTGTAATGTAAATACAAAAGTATTACCATAAAAGCCATTTCAATCTGTACTTTATATCTCTTTTATCAAGTATACTTCAATGTTTATCCTAATCCTATCAGATTAGTAGAAAGGATTGAGTTTGAGGAATGGGATAATCCATTCTTCACTTCCGTAAAAGATTTAATCGGGGCCTAAATTGAGAATCTTTAAATAAATTCTAACAAAGAAATTTATTTTTTGCGAAAACTTTTTTGAAAAATTTGTGGAATATCTCAAAAAATCAGATAATAAAGTAATTAATATTAGTGCAATCAGTATTAGACATCGCAAAACAAAAATAACAATCTTCAATGCATATTTAAATGTACAATGTAATTTAAAATATTTTTATGAAACAGTCTAATTAGAAAAGTATAAAATTAAAGAAATCTTTCTGTACTTTTTTAAAAATATTTATATTAATACAAAGTATTCCTATACATTACTGGGTTCGCCGGATATAAACTATTTTTTTAAATAAATATTTTTATTATTTCTATTTCACTGATACCGTTTATAATAATTTAAATAGAACGTATTTTTGGAAAATTATTAGAAAAGTAGAATTTATCTAGTTTAATTTGGATTATATTTTTTTTCTTCATGCTTTTTATCCCAAAATATTTAGTTTATGCAAAATATATTTTCGAAATAGAATTCCATATAATTTTATAAATATTCAAGCTGTTACTTTAAAATTAAATCTATTCAATATTACAACTGTTTTAACTTCCTAGAATTGCTAGCTTTCTTGATTGCCGTGATTGAAGCTGCCGGACGTAAGAGAGATTGGTAAACTGCCAGTATAAGAAGGGGTGGACTGCAGAATCGTATCCATTCAAGATGCCAGGGTTGAAGAAAGAACAACAGGAGCTCTATTACAGAGGCAAAGGAGGTCCTCAATATGATTACATTGTTTATTTAATGGAGTTTAGAGAACTTCGAGATAAACTGAAGGAAACTCTCCGGAAGTTGTTGAGAGAAGAAAATGGTTCAGAAACCTAGGTAATCTTTGCTGAACCTTTTTGAAAAGTCCCTTTTCAGGGCCACAAAATTATTTGAGAGAGCTGCCATTTTGACTGACAGGAGAAAAAAAATTAAATGCATTGTTAATGGATTCATTATGTCATTCTTGAATGAAGGTAAATAAAATAAAGAATTTTATCAAGAAATAGATCTAATGAAATTTGATTTTTGTTTTTATTTTATTTTTTTCCGTAGAAACAGTAATAAAATACATAGCTAATATTTATTATCTTTGATCCGAATGAATTGTTTCTTGTGAATCAGTCGTAAGATTGTCTCAATACATTCAAAAGCAATAGTCAAAATAACAGTTTTTAATATTTAATTAATTTCATATGAATTATTACTGAATATTGAGATTATATCTTTAAACCACATGATTTTTTTTAACTTTCAATAAATAAAACTTAAATAAGGAAATTTGGAAACATATCTTATTTTCATGCACCACCCCAAGTCCGCAACGGAAAGGATGAATCTCCCCGCAAGGAGGCCAAGGACTCATCACCCAACAGGAAAAACAAATACAGCAGAGCGCCGATTACCCGGATCGATCAAGGGCCAGGCGTTTTTTCCCGCCTTCTCTAATTTTTTTTTTCCTACGAAAATCCGTCTTTATCTTCAGATTCTCTAAAGGGGTCGAAAAATTGCTTCTTTTGTTCCTTGGTGTCCGCGGAAAGAGGGACATCCCCCCTCCGAAAAAGTGTGAAAGGAAGTTACCTAAAAAACATTGCCATAGCCATTGTTTAAAGTTGTCCAATTATCCGGATTTTTCGTTAACCGGATCAGCCTCGGACCGGATAATCGGCGCTCTACTGTACACACACTTAGGGAACACTTCCACCAAAGAGCACAACTCTCTTCACTCCACTCAGCCATTGTCGAGGCTGACACACACCTCACACCGCTGGACCTCGTAAATCCTTCTCTGTTGTATGTAATCCTTCTAAGTGTTGTATTGTTAATGAATTGATTTTGTCATTATTGAATGAATTTCCACATCCAAAATCGTTTTATATTCACGAGGAAGTTCATTTATTTAATAATTTTTTTGGAATTAATCTATAGGAAATTAAGAAATCAAAAACAAAACAAAAAATCAGCGAGAAATAGGCTAAAGAAATTTCCGTAAAATTTGATTTTCGCTTTTAATATTTTTTTTCAGGATA
>JAFIDM010110949.1:0-12305 GCA_023159025.1 Thereuonema tuberculata | reverse complement strand
GGGAATATATTTCATCATCAAATTCAATATAATTATTATATAAATTAAATTGAAGAAAATTAAGAAATGTTTTAATAGAAATATTAAATAAACTGGTTATATTAAATTCTGAAATTAAAAATTTTATTTGTTGTAATAAAGAATCTAAAGGTATATTTGAAAATAAATTTTCAAAATCTGCAGTAATTATATTAAAAATTTCATTATTATTTACATATTTAATAACTTCATCATGATTATGAATAAGCCACTAAAAATCAGGATTAATTTTATTTATAATAATTTCGTGTAATTTATTGAGAAAAATTTGTAAAATAATATGATAGCTACCTTCAAAGAATTGACAGATCTACAAGTACAGAAGATGATTATTTGAGGGAAATTGAAAACATGAAAGTTGTTTTAAGAAATAATGGTTATAATGATAATTTCATAGATAAAGCTATACAAAAGTACAATAAATTTAAAATTAAGGATTTAAATGTACACAGCGAAAGGAGATTTTTTATACCATATATCAATAAAAATAGTTTACAAATTAAGAAAATTTGTAAGAATTTTAATATTGAAATTGGCTTTGTTTATCAAAATAAAATTAAAAATATTGTATGTAATAAATTAAATATGTATGACAAAAACATGAAATGGGAATTTATACAAGATGGAATGTCTGAACTGCAGGAAATTCTATCTTGGAGAAAGTAAAAGGACATTAAAGGAACGGGTAATGGAACACGACAGCTACATAAATAATGAATCAATAACCAAATCTGAGGTGACAGAGCACTGTATTCAACAAAAACATTGTATGAATAATGAGATTAAAATCTTATGCGTGGAAAAACACCATAAGACAAGAAAGATAATAGAAAGCATGTATATTAGAAACACAAAAAGTAGTAATATAAATAGAAATGATGGGATTCAAGTGAATGAAAGGATAACAGGAATGGCTAAGGAGATAGTCAATAAAAATTGTGAACGTTGTAAAAACAAAGTAAAATTAGATGTATTTAATGGTTGATGACTTGTACTACTCTCAAATTATTATTATAATTGTTGTAATAGCAATTGTTTTAACAATCAATGTAATATTGTATTCACGTAGTCTTCCTTAATTGTTATTTAAATTCTTTTTTATTCGTTACAATTTGATTTTAAGCTGAAGAAGAAGAGACGTTCTATCTCTTTGAAAATTTCTTTTAATAAATGTATGTTTATTGCATTTATTTATGTGAGAATGTTGTGGCTTTGTAATTATAATTCCAGAAGAGAAGAAATTAGGAAGAAATATGGAATAAGTACTTATAAATCAGAATTCAGATTAGAACTTATATTAGTTTTATAATTACAAATATATTTACGAATTGGTATGCCATATTTATAAATGGGCATCAAGTAAATATCTATAGGAAATTTAGATCTAATGTATGAATTAAGTATATTGCTGATATTGATTTTATCAAAAATAGTGGAAGTATAATGAAATAATATTAATTCTTTAAGTTTTTTATTGTCTGTATTATAATTTATTTTTGTTAATTTTAATCTAAACTTAATAATATCTAAAATTAAATGGAGAAGATGAGTATTTTTAATTATTTAAATGTCAAGTCAAAATGTTTTAATAAATATTTTAATTTAGATTTATTTAAAAGAAATAAAAAATTTTTAACAAAAGAAATTCTATCCATGTCAGAATTATCAAAATTATTTTCCAAAATATTAAAAAATTTATTAAAATCAATTTTATTATTAAAATTAAATTGAGGAAATTTAGAATATGCTTTAGTATGTTGTAAATTCAAATTATCTTTTTTAATATTAAACCAATTATATATACATATATTATCAATATTATTTAAAACATTAATTTGAAAATAATTTTCATTTAATCCATATGGGTAAATTGTATAATATTGTTATCAGGCATTTTGTCTGCTCCCCCTCCGTCGAAGTCGACTCGACCAACCTAGCTTACCTCTACCGAGTCGACCAGTCCTGAGCCTCGTTTGAGGCAATCAACGCCATAGGGCAGCAGCCCATGCAGGCTCCAGTTGGACACAGCCCTCTGAACTACAGGCCTCCCAACTACGTCATCGTCTTATCTCTGACGTCATGAAAGAAGGGTAACGATGACCGTTGGCTTTTGCGCAACCCCGTAGTATTTCATTGTGTGTGTGAGCGGAAAATCTGTCTCAGTGAACGTTGGATATTTTGTTGCTATTTTGATTAACTTTTTTGGATTAGTGAGTGCCTGAAATTAATTTACAGTTTTCCAATATCTTAAACAGTTATTTCAAAGTATTTTATTTGATTACACTGTTTTTTTATTGTGGAAAACAACTGAGGGGACGTTAGGCCTAACATTCACCGTGCCGAAGACATGTTCTCCTGGCTGCAAGTCGAACTAAAAAAATACAGGAAGTTCTGTTCCTGTTTTTCTTTTCCAAAAGAAGATCTTTTGCAGCGTTGGATTGTGAAAATACACAGAGAAAACTTTGTTCCAACAAAAAATTCTGGAGTGTGCATAAAACATTTCAACGAAGATTTCGTCGTGAGAGAGAACACTTTTACGGACTCTTCAGGTAATGTCATTTCTGTTAAGCGTGATCATATCATATAAAATTAAAGAACCTATTGCTCCACATCTAACCGAAACATTGCCAAAAAAATGACGAACTTGGAACGAAAGACAGAAGGAGCAACTTTCATCAGCATTGGAATCAAGTTTGGAATCAATGAAATTTACATTGATAGGAAAAAAATTACAAATCTAAAAAAACATATCCTTGTAGATGAGGAAAATAATGAGAAAGAAATAAATTTAAATAATTTTATGTATGATAGTTTCCAAATAAACGTGGATGTTGATTCCCATTTACCTGTTGACATTGCACCAATATTAATTTATATATCTGGATATGCTGTTCATAAGGTGATCAAAAGAATAAATTATTCTTATTGTAAAACTAACATGATTCATGATGAGGATTTTCTAATATGAATTCTCATCTTGGATTAGATTAATTGATGAAGTGAATAGAGGTGGTTTATAAAAGCCAACATTATGGTCAGTTGTTGTTACTTATTTATGCTTTCAAGTATTTGAATGTTTAAACTCTAGTGAAAATGAAACAAATTTTATTCAAAATAAAAATCAGTTGGCTATTATTGTTGATATTTCACCAAAACACCTTCATTTGTTAAATAATGCAAATGATTGGTTTTCTCATATTTGCTCAAAAGAAGAAAGGACAAAAATGATTTTTGTAATAATTGGCAAAATATTATTAAACAATTATGTAAAAAATTAAAATCAGGTATTTCCATCTTTTAACAAAAACAAAAAGAAAATTGACAAAATTTAACAATTAGATTCAGTGCAATATTATATATTACTTTTGTACTTCACTCATTTTAAACATTTGGTATTATTTCATTGTCATTATGTTACATTAGGAATTAAGTTTTGTAATAGATTTTAAGTGATTCAATAAATTGATATTTACAAAAGAAATGAAGTGGTTATTTTTCTTTCTCATAAAATTTTCTAAATACGAGTTGCTTTAAAGAACTGATAATTCAAATTGTTAATAGAATAAAATTTGTACTTTTCTAAATTCGATTTAAATAAATACAGAATGAAAAGAATTACTTATATTCACTTAACAAGAAATTTATACAAAATTTTGCAAGAAGTCAGAACATAAGAAAAATTGAAGAACAAAACTATATAAAAATGTTAGCATCTAATTTATTCATTATTATTTTTTTTAAAAATTATGTGAAATTTTGCAAAAAGTCAGAATATAAGAAAAATTGAAGAACAAAATTATATAAAAATGTTAGCATCTAATTTATTCATTATTATTTAAAAACAAATTACGTAAAATTTTGCAAAACGTCAGTGCATAAGAAAAATTTAAAAACAAAATTATATAAAAATGTTAGTATCTAATTTGTTAATTATTATAATTTTTATTTTTTTTTCACGTGAGTAAAATAAAATGATTAAATTAAAAAAATGCCAAACCACAATTTCAAAATAAAAATTTTAGTTTATTTTAATTATTTTTAACTTTTATAAACTAAAACAATTGTCCGTTGGCATTTTATTAATTTAGGCTACTATCCATTTTATTAAATTGGTCGGGTAAAGGGAACATTCCTGAGTAAAGTGCATTAAATTGTAAATTTTTATTGTAAAACGCATCTAGAATGAAAAAGTTAAAATCTCAGTGTTGGAACAGTTACCCCACTTCCGTGACGTCACGAAACCAGTTGTGAGGCCTGTATTTCAGAGGGCCGTGAGTTGGAGCAGAGAGTACGAGAACGTCTGTGGGCATCCGCCCAGAAGGAAGGACTCCACTTAGGGAACGTGTAGCAGTGCGACTTCGGGCAACCGCCCAGATAAAGGATCTCAGTTGAGAGAAGAACAGAGCGGAACGTCAAAGGACAACCGCCCATACAGAGGGACTCCATTAGGAGCGGAGCATACGAGAACGTCGTGGGGCAACCGCCCATTCAGAGGATCTCCATTGGAAGGAGAACAGAGAGGAACGACCTGGACTTCAGGCAGTGGCCCAGCAACAGGGGCTTCATACGTAGAGGTGCGATCCTATTCGGTTTTGGACAGGAGTCTAGAAGCAAGGCTTTCTTTCGGGAGGGAACGTACGAAATCCAGACGTGGGCAGGTGCCCAGGAGAAGAAACGTCCCAACCGAAGATAGAAGCTGAAGCGACTGCGTGACGTGCAGTTCTCTGAAGGATCCCAACCTGGAGACGGGAGTCTCGTTTGGCGCCCGACCGGGCGACAGTATGCAGTAGTTTATTTGAAAAAGGACCCGCCAGGATTCCCAACCGGGATAGAGAAGACTTCAGCCGTGAAGCCAGTTAATACCGAAGAGGTTCCGGTATCGTTGGACGGCAACGGGAAAAGTCATCCCTTGCCGTGTAAAGTAACTCCTTCGCCGCAGAGTTCCGAAGAGATCCGGTCATCACCCGAAGGCAACGGGAAGAGTCAAATTGCCGTAAGAAGTCATCCCAACGCCGCAGTGTGCCGAAGAGGTTCGGTGTAAGGCCTAAGACTACGGGTATCGATTTGCATGACCGCCCAAAGGAAACCCAGTCACCGTGAACTTATCCGGACGTCCCGCAAACTGGAGGAAGACCACGCAGACGACATCCCGTTTGGAGGAAGACAACTCTGAGGGACCGAAGAATCGTTATTCTCATTTCGCAATTATCTATAATTTATCCTAACCGAGTTAATAAAAGTCTCTGTTATTTTAGAACCTCATGTTCAGTCGCATTTCGTTACCCCGCCACCGTGCGTTTGTGCTCGACACAAAAACACGGTAGCAATATTGTAGCATATAATAAACTTCCTTAATTAATCTTAAATGCTCATCTTCAATAATGTCTAAAATTTTTATGACTACAGAATCTTGAAAATTATGTTTTTGAAAATGTTTAATTTGAATAGAATTGCCGTAATTATTTTTAACAAAAGACCTATGATTATTATTTCTAAAGTGTAATTCTAATTTAGTCTGGCCAATGTATTTTAAATTTCAAATTTTGCAAATTAAAATATAAATAACTGAAGATAATTTTCAAAATGGAATGGAAGAATTGAATTCTTTGCTAATAGGACAAGTTTTTCATCTTTTATTGTTACATTTCATGTTTATAATTTATGTTTTAAATAAAAATAAAAAAGAGCAAATTACTTAATATTGAGTTAAAGTATATAAAATATAAATAAATTATATAAATACCTTAAAATGAGAAGCAATAGAATATGTATACTTCAAAATTAGGCATAATATCGAATGAGCCAAACTCGAATGCATCCATTTCGAGTTTAGCAATGGAAAGATTTCAATTAATCATTTGTAATTTTAGAACGTAAAGAATAAAATTAACTTATATTACTAAACATATAGCCGGACAGCTACCTGAAATTTAAAATATTAATTCTAAATTGGAAGATTTTTTTACATAATTTAAATTATCTTATTAATGAATTTACAAATAATAATTTTCCAAATAGTTTTAAATGCATATATTTTACAATTTCAGACAATAAAAAAACTTAAAAATTAATATTATATCATTATACTTCCACTATTTTTGATAAAATCAATATCAGCAATATACTTAATTCATACATTAGATCTAAATTTCCTATAGATATTTACTTAATGTCCATTTAAAAATATGACGTACCAATTCGTAAATATATTTGTAATTATAAAACTAATATAAGTTCTAATCTAAATTCTGATTGTCAATTCAAATTATATAATAATAAACTTAAATGGAATTCGTGTATTATAACAGGAAATATTGCTACCGCGTTTTGTGTCGGGCACAAACGGACGGTAGAGGGGTAACGGAATGCGACAAGATCACAAAAGGATCTAAAAATAACAGAGGCTTTTATTAACACGGTTAGAATAATTACCATAAATAACGGAAGAGAATATCGAATCTTCGATCCAATGGGATGTCGTCTGCGTAGTCTTCCTTCCGTTAACGGGACGTCCGGATAGGTCCAGGATGACTGGGCTTCTGAAGGGCGGTCACGGTAGTCGATCCCCGACGTCTAAGGCCTAACGCCGAACCTCTGCGGCGATGGGGTGACTCCTCAGGGCAAAGGTTGACTTTTCCGTTGCCTTCGGGTGATGACCGGGCCTCTTCGTGATGCTACGGTGAATGGACTTCTTCACACGGCAAAAGGGTTGACTTATCCCGTTGCCGACCAATGTTACTGGTACCGCTTCGGTAGTAACAGGATTCACAAGTGTAGTCTTCTCCGTCCCGGTTGGGAATACTGGTGGCACCTTCTTCAAACACACTTCGGGATACCGTCTCTCGATCTGGCGCTAAACGATGCTGCCTTCTCCCGGATGGGACTCTTCAGTGGTCTGCACGTCACGCAGACGATTCGGCTTCGATCAGGTCGATCTGCTTTGCTCCCCTTCCAACTGGAGATCCTCCGGATGGGCGGTTGTCCCACGTCGTTCTAGTACCCTCCGTTCCTAACGGAGATCCTCTATAAGGGCGGTGGTCCTTCGACGTTCCGCTCTGTTCTCTTCCCAAAAGAGACCTGGATGGGCGGCTGTCCCAAGCCGAGATGCTGTGCTCTGCTCCAACTGGAGATCCGGCTGGGCTCCTGCCCGAAGACGAGTCACTGTTCAGGCGTTGTTTTATAGTCGTAGGATGCTGCAAACGAGGCTGAGGACAGGTCGACTCGGCCGAGGTATGCAGGGAAGGTCGAGTCGACTGCGCTGAAGGGGGAGCGGACAAAACGCCTAGTAACAATATAAATTTTATTAAAGATATTGCTTTGAAAGACTTTTTAAATTTAGGTATTAACTACAGACTAAATACAAATAAAACATATAAACAATTAATTAATATATTCATTAAAGATATAAATAATTTTATATTGGAAACCAGTTTTAAATATAACATATGTTATGAAAATTTTATTGAACGAAAACTTAATTTAATATCTAAAATTAATAATATTAAACATACATCATATGATAGAGTTAATAGTTCTACAAATCATAAATTTAATTTATTTAAAATTAAAAAAAAACTATTTCCATTTATCACAAACATTACATTTTCACTACTGTAGATAAAGCACACAATAATTTAGCTATCATTTGAAAACAATTTTATTTTAACAAAATTAAAGAATTATTACATGATCAATCTGTTTTTTTAAAAAATTAATAAAACTAAAGATTCTATTTTAAATAACTTGGATAAATGTTCTTCTAAATTTAAAGATCAATTTAAAACACTTAAATATAAAAGAATCAAAATTAACAGAAATTTAAATTATTTATTTCTAAATCCAAGATGCATAAAATAGGCAAATTTAGAATGATTTGTAGTACTACTAATTCTATTTTAAAACAATCAAATATTATTTTACAAATTTTTCTCAATAAATTACATGAAATTATTAAAAATAAAATTTATCCTGATTTTTATTGGCTTATTCATGTATACATACATACATACATATCCTTTCCTGTTCCACCAACTGTGGGTCTAGGAATTAACTAAGCCTCTCCACCTCTCCCTGTTCTTCCAAGCCTCTTCTCTACATATTCTTTCCCATAGGATGCCTCTCTCTTCCAGGCTGTGCTTCATCATCCAGCCATCGCTTACGCGATCTCCCTCTTGGTCTCTTCCCTCCTTCTTTTAAGTCATGCCAGACCTTAGGAGTCCTACCATCTTCCATTCTTTTCACGTGCCCGAACCACCTCAACCTTCCCTCTTCCACCTTTTTCCTCAAACTTTTTACCCCCAACTCCTCCCGGATATCCTCATTTCTCATTCTGTCTAATCGATTCTTTCCTACTATACCTCTAAGAAACTTCATCTCCCCAGCTGAAGTCTACTCCAGTCTCTAGCATTCATCACCCATGTCTCCGCTGCATAGGTGACTATAGGCACGTAATACATTTTATAGATTATTTCTTTTGCCTTCTTTGGGACTTTCTTATCCCATATCAGGTGTCTCACTCCTTGGTATAGCTTTCCCCCTTTCTCCAACCGTCTTGTGATTTCATGCTCCACTCTACCATCACATGATATGCTTATTCATAATCATGATGAAGTTATTAAATATGTAAATAATAATAAAATTTTTAATATAATTACTGCAGATTTTGAAAATTTATTTTCAAATATATCTTTAGATTCTTTATTACAACAAATAAAATTTTTAATTTCAGAATTTAATATAACCAGTTTATTTAATATTTCTATTAAAACATTTCTTAATTTTCTTCAATTTAATTTATATAATAATTATATTGAATTTGATGATGAAATATATTCCCAAATCAAAGATATTAGAATGGGGGTAAATTATAGTAGCATTCTAGCTAATTTATTTTTATTGGCTTACCAATTTCAAATTTATCGATATATAGATGATTTGATTATTTTTAATACTAACTTTACAATTGATTATATAGAAGACAAAATTTATAAAAATATTATTAACTTACAACAAACTAATATTAATTCTGAATTTGTTGATTTTTTAGATTTACGAATATATTATCTTCAACAAATTCCATATATTAAACTTTTAATAAAACATTTTTATTTCCATTTAAAATTAATAGATTTCATAAATTTCCAAGTAATGTGAGTTGAATTTATTTAAAAATATTTTCATACAAGAACTTAAAAGATATCTTGATATTAATTCTAAATTGGAAGATTTTTTACATAATTTAAATTATCTTATTAATGAATTTACAAATAATAATTTTCCAAACAAAGTTTTAAATACATATATTTTACAATTTCAGAAAAAATTTAAATTTCAAACCTATAAAAAATATAAAATTAAATATATTCATAATTTTATTTAATCATTTTATTCTTCAAGATAGGATTTGTTAATTTATAATCATTTAAGTTATCTTATAACAATTCGAAATTAAATCCTTTATTTAAGGAAGTTTTGAATTTGATCTGATGACTGTCATCTATTTTTTTTTTTAAATATATATAAAAAAGCATAAAAAAGCAAAAAAAGGTATATAATATAAAAGAAATTAAAAAAAGATATAAAATTAAAAAAACTTAAAAAAGAATATATACAATGAGAAAGAGCAAATTTCTTTAAATAATGCATTTTGTGTCTTCCAAATTTTAGTTTCAAAATTTAACACCAGATGCCGCTGATGAAGTCAATGTAGTTTGGCCGTACGTTCACAGAAACAGTTTTCTGAAATTTGTATTGGGATTTTAAATTTCAGATAGCTGTCCGGCTATATGTTTAGTAATATAAGTTAATTTTATTCTTATATTCTTTGCGTTCTAAATTTTCTAAATTGCAAATGATTGATTGAAATCTTTGCATTGCTAAGCTTGAAATTGATGCATTCGAGTTTGGCCATTCGATATATGGTTTGAATATTATCTCCATATAATAAGTTTGACCTTATTATATGGAGATATAATAAGGTCACTTAATAAGGAAGACCCATACAAATACCTCGGTATTTTAGAAATGGACAACATTCTGCGTGATAGGGTCAAAAACCTTACTAGATCAGAGTATTTGAAAAGAGTTCGAAAGATTCTAAAATCTAAACTCAATGCTGGAAACACTATTCGTACAATAAATACATGGGCAGTGCCCTTAATTCGATATCCAGCGGGAATTATTGACTGGACAACTGCTGAACTGGAGACACTCGATAAAAAAACACGAAAACTTCTAACAGATAGAACAAACTGTTGAAGAGGAAAAATGTGGTCTCCGTGACTACATCAACAACAGTAATGAAAAACTGCTAAAAGCAATTAAAACTGAAAATTTCCTGAAAGCCACCAAATACAAAATAGAGTACAAAAAAGACCAGTACAATATTCGACTAGAAGCCTGGAAAAACAAGCCCCTTCATGGGGCTTTCTTCAAAGGAATCGAACATAAACATGACAAAAATATCATCTGAACTTGGCTAAAAAATGATACATTGAGAAAGGAGACTGAGGGTCTGCTCCTTGCTGCACAGGAACAGGCCCTTCAGACCAATGTTATGAAGGCCAAAATACAAGGCACAAGCACCAACAGCCTTTGCAGACTGTGTAACAACCGAGAAGAAACTGTAAATCATATAATCTGTGAGTGCTCTACAATTGCTAACACAGAATATAAAAAGCGACATGATGATGTAGCCAAGAAAATACAATGAGCACTATGTCGTAAATTTGGATTCCATACATCAGAAAAACCCTGGCATCACAGTATAGAAAAGGTCTTGGACAACGGGCAAGTTAAAATCCTCTGGGTTTTTCGTATTCAAACAGACCAGCATGTAACAGCTAATACGCCCGATATTACATTAATTGAACAACAAAATGTGATCCTAATTGACTTTGCCATCCCTGGGGACTGTAGAGTCCAGGAAAAAGAACTGGAAAAAATCAACAAATACAGGGCTCTGGCACTTGAAACTACATGAATATGGAATAAAACAACTACAGTGTTGCCAATTATCATTGGTGCACTAGGAACACTATCACTTAAATTTATGGACTATTACACCAGACTTGGAGCACCAGCAATAACAACAGCTGAATTACAAAAGACAGCCATCATTGGCACTGCGAACATTTTACGTCAATACCTTAGCAACACTTTCTGCTATCTGCTGTGTACCGATCGGGTGACGCCAAACAACGCTGTCAAAGAGTTTTTCATCGATTGTAACGTTGTTGTACTTCCGTCATGTTGCGTAGTGGTGGTTCCTTGAAATTGTTAGAATGGAAAATTAAAATTTCTTATTGATTTCGAAGATGGAATAACCGATCTCCCGGGCAACTACTATCACGCCTCGTAAATCGTCATCGGCTGACTGCGAATTAAGCGACAATTGTACTTTACTTGAAATTTTTTTAATGAAATAAATACTTTCAGCACTTTTAGAAATGTGAAATGAAAAATCAATAAACATCTATTTTTTTTTTAATTTATAAGATGATAATGGCCGTTCCAACATGGCCGAGTGGTCTGGGCGGTGGTCTGCTGTGCGGACATTGTGTCCGAACCTGGGTTCGAATCCCAGGCGTGGCTTGGTTGTTTCAATTTCCTTTCCTGTGTTTGCCAGCCTCTTCTACACTTTCTCTTCGGTCTGAAGCTTTACCATAATGGCTTCCTGAGGAAGGCCATGGGAACCCACCTCAGTTTCTTTCCCCAGGTGTTTCTGGGAGTTCCAAGTGAATTCCAAAGAATGTGGACCTGTCTCCGGACAGAATACTATGGATGGATGGAAGATGGTACTAAGGACAGTATCCTTTTGTTGACTGCTTGAATCAATTAATATCAATTAATATCAATTAGTTAATTAGAAAGTACTATGTATATTGTGGTTCGACTCGTTTTGGATCTTTACTCTATTTATTAAGTCGTTAGTATTTAACGTACAAATTAGTACCAGTAAAAGAGATATTAAAAATTGTGAAGAGTATACGCGAAGAAAATAAAGAAGTCTTAAAGGAAATAATATTACATCAGAAATTTTTTGAGACTATTGAAACTAATATGTAATAATTCAAATTTGCAGATTAATAATAAGTTATACGGACAGTGTAACGGATTTTAATGGGGAGTCCAGTATCAGGGATATTGTGTAATAGATATGTAAACTATGATAAACAATAACTAAGCCTCAACATACTCCACATAAATAAATGTAATAAAATATATATATACATTTATTAAAACGCAAATTTTCGAAGAGAAATCGT
>JAFIDM010110948.1:0-12305 GCA_023159025.1 Thereuonema tuberculata | reverse complement strand
GCATTTTCAGAAATGAAAATAATTACATTAAAATATCGCAATTGGCTTACTGATGAACACCTGTTATCATGCTTGCGGTTGGCGCTCAGTAATTGCATGCCATCATTTGAAAAGCACGTGGATGATAAGCAGTATCATGCTTCAACATACGATCAAAATTAGCAATGTAAGGCTATATTAGAATTATATATTTAGGTATATAGCTTATTATGTATATTTTATATCTCTATGTGCAATAAAAGCATTTTTCTTTGGTATGTATGTTTTTTTCTTTAGTAAATATGCAGTAGCCTAGTCATAATAGTCGGCCATCGATCGCTTGTCGCCTAAATATTTTGTGGTCGATCGCAGACACTACAAGGTCTGAGCACCCCTGCTGTACAGTATATATTATCCTATATCGTAATTATCATTATTCAAGTTTTTCTATATGTTTAACTTGAACTTGACATATTGAAACAACTACAACAAGAGAAACATACTCAGGGATTATTAAACCCAGGACGTTTTCTTTTTACTAATAAATCATTTGATGGGTCTTGCTTTGGAGTATGGCACTGAGATTATTATTACCTGTGAGATTAACTGTCATGCATTCTTAAAAGAAAATTGATGAGGGGCAAAATGAAGCTCTTAGATCATTACTAAAGCAACCGTTCTATCCAGATTGCTGCCAGGCAAATGGAGACTGGCATAAGAAATGATGCCTTTAATTTTCGTGATAGTTTCAGACGTCTTGGTATTAATTATTATTGTGATAATTACAGATCAGCGACCACACGTTTAAAAACTTAAGATAACTTTATTATGAAGATTGAAGAAAGTCCTTCCCATTGCATGCCCACCATGCTCGCCTGATCTTACACCGTGTGATTTTTGACTAAGAGGTTATCTCAAGGCCACTGTCTACGGAGGAAGTGCCCATAACGTGAGTGTCTTAAAGGACAATATAACGAAATGTGTGGGACATTATTCCCAAGCTCTTTTTATTTATAATCAGCGTAATATTTATAAAATGCAATTTCTAGTTAAGAATAATGGAAATAACATTGAAAAGCCGCTTCAACATCATCGACTGTGAATGAGTTTAAAAGTTGATCTTAGTTATTTCATCTTTTAATACTTTGTAATTCATTTTCTCTGGTAGGTTGCTAAATTTCACACTGTTGGCAGATTTTGGAATCTATTTTTTTTTCTTAAACCTTCTCCCAATGCCTGGAATTTGTTTATATTTGAATTCTAGTGGCCTCTTGATTATTAGTTGGAGATACAGAGAGCTCTGAATAAGAATACTTTCATTATGGCCACTCTGCATTTTTGTCTTTGAATTTTACTATAATTAAATAAAAAGCATAAATATTTATCTGTCTATGTATAGTCCGACCACTTTAATGTGACGATTCGACGTCAGCACTAGGTCCATGATATTAGTACTAGCCTCTCAGAGGTTCCAAAAAATATTGCGTAACAGCTATAAAACAAATCAAAAACAAAAATTTAGTTAAAATAATTTTTCGAGCACTGCTCTGTAAAGTACTCTGGGGCGACCTTTTTGTGGGAAATTAATAGAGACCTGTGCTTTGAGGCGGGCTTGTTTGTGATTGGCTGAAAAACAGATACGTCATAATCACATGAGGTTCCTTCCGATCGTCACATTATCGTTGTCGGACTATATCTATCTTTAGCTATTTTATCTTCTTACATAGAAGATTTAGTTGGCGATCCCATTTTCAATTACTTGGCCTTGATAAAATGCGCTTAAAAACTTAAAGTCTAAAAGTGTTATTTTTTTTCAGAATACCGTTACTTTTTTAATTTTTTTTTTGTTATTTGTTTGTTTGTTTTTTAAATAAATTTAGAATAAAAAAGGATAAATTTAGAATAAATTTAATCCTTGCTAGCAACTGCTAAGCGTAGGAAGTATGAAATTAAAAAAAAAAAGAATACATTTAACAAGTTTAACGTGCGGAAATAAAATTGACGTTACAATAAAAAGCATACTCGCACATGAATAAGGAATCACTGACCTGTTTTTAGATATTTTGATATCGGGAATCCAGAACAGCTGTTTAGGTTTCCTAACCTTCATCAGCTGGATTTGCCCATTTTATTATTATTATTATTATTATTATTATTTGCCGATTAACTACTATTCAACTATATCTACAATTAGAAAGGTTGCGGGACAAGCAGAGCATTCCAGTGCGCTAGTTAGATCAACAAAGGTTAAGGACCAAGGAGTAACTTACACAGCGTTATTTATAATGAGAAGATTTTTAGGCATTAAGAACTTTGAACTTTATCATGTGCTGACAACCCTTCATATTGTAATCCTTCCTTAAGGAACTGTAATCTTAGTGTTATGAACTTTTGATACTAAAAGTAATAATATTCCTTTTTGTGTCGGGTGTAGATTATAATTATGGCTGGGAACTTGTTAAGCTTCTGTGACAATAACTATACCAGATGGAAGATAAGCATACGTACTGCTTTGCCATGCGAGGGACTACGGGAAGTAGCAAATACTCCATTGTCGGAATTAAAAGAGTGTGAAGACAAGTCGGTCAGTCGATTTGCCCATTTTTTTTTTTTTTTTTACATGAAAAATCGAAAACTTTAGATTTGTTTTTTTATTAATTTTAATATTAACCGAATACAAACTGTGTAAATGTTCTATTTTGGGAGAAAAAATGAATGAAATCTGTATTATTTATTTATTGTGTAAATCGGATTAATTTTAATCGTATCAAATCACTAAAAGGCCTTTGTTTATATAATGAAACGATAATAGAAATCATTTGATTAGATGGCAATGTTTTCCTATGGAATTTTCTCACTCCAATTTCTCTAGATTGACTCATTTGGAAATGCTTATAATTATAAAAATATGATCGTCCCTGAATATGCATTCTGAGTATTAAGAAGATTCATTCACAAGTTCCAATAGGAGGACACAGATACACGCACTCAGACAAACACACACATACACAAACGCACACACTAATTGATTTAATTAGCTTCACTTCTAAAAATTAATCGTTTAATAAAAATGAACTATTATATAAATTTAAATAATTCATTTATTTGCTTTTAAATTAGCTTTTGTGAGATCCTTGTTTTTTCAATACAAATGCTCTCGATTTAATGAATTTCGGATTTAACAAACACAAAATTTTAACAAACACATAGGATGAATTTTACAGTATGGGAAAAACCCGTAATTCCTATTCAACAACAAGGAAAATTGATAAAAAAACAAACTTTAACAATCTGGGGATAGGCTCCTATTCTAAAATAGAATTGTGTTAATTTTATTAGAAAACTCTTGTATTTTTAAGTTTCCAATTGAGTGGCTTTTGTTTCTAGGTAAAGATATAAAGGTAAAAGAAATAAATAAAAAAATAAGTTGAAATTCAGAAACTTAATACTTTTATATATAAATAGCAGTAAGAAAAATTTAAAATAAAGTTCTCAGCGCGAAGTAACAATACTGAGTTCGTTCTATTGGCTTGTTTATATTTTGCTCGTTGTGTCTTTTGCATACATAATTGTGACTTTAACTAAATTATAAATGCATAATGTCGTAGTTAATATATAATTTCATTGTAATACAGATAATTTTTAGCGACCAATATCGCTAGCTTTTGCGTTTATTCTGTCCGTCAGTGTCTGTCCACCCCTAACAACTCCCGAACGGAAGGTTGGATCGACAAACGGATTTCACTATTGTGTTCACAGGCCCAAAAACTGTAGGAATGGAGTTTAATGAGGGGCTAACACCCATCCATGTTCGAGATATTTGGCATTCTTGTCACTGTACCCTCTTAACAACTCCCGAAAGAAAGATCGGATTCGACAAATAGGTTTCATCATTGTGTTAAGAGGCCCAAACAACGTAAGAATAGGGTATTTTTAGTCCAACGCTCCAATATGTTCGACATATTTTGCATTATTTTCATTAGATTTGCGCTATTATTTTAAAAGTCAGATATGCAACCCTTTCATTTTAGTTCTAAGCTATAGCGTGATCGGTAAGTTTTGACACTCATATGCTGAATTTTGTCGGTTCGAATCCGTGTAATAACTGTTTTTGGTTTTTTTTTCTTAATCTTTTTTTCTCAATGTCCGCGTGATTTTTTTTTTAAATTTTTGTTTATTTAACAAAATTCTTATTATGGAAATTGTTTTCTTGTTTTCTTAACGTCTTAAATTTTACCTAATTTTTTCATTTTATTTTTCGTTTCGTTAATGTACTTCCTTTTTAATATTATTATTTTTAAATTTTGTTATTACGGGTCGCCCTTAAATTTATGCTTTACAACAAAATTACATTCGTTTGTTTAAACATATTTAATTTAAAGGACTTTCGGCAATAACAGACACCCCTTCCCATCTAATAGTTCATAAATAAAATATAATATAAATATAATAAAAATTGGCATCTTCATTTTATACAAAAGCATATTAACAAATATCAATATTTTCATACTGAAATGGTGGCTTTGTCTTATGTTAGTAAGTTAATGTGGTTTAATGATATGAGGATAATCTTGGCTCTATAGCTTCAATTGTCAAAATGCAATATTGAAATTGATTCTGATATCCACAACAAGATCAAGCCTTTACGATCATTGTAAACGAACATTTTAAAAGTGAATTATGTGTTCAATTTGAATAGAAATAAGGTTCAGAAAAACAAGGAAATCTGCTGAGAATCTGTGAATGTAATGAAAAATGGAATACGTAATAATTCATCCTCTTAATAAGTTTTCCCATTAATTAAAGTTACCCAAATATTATATAAATGTAATATTTTTCGTCGTTAATGTAAAAAAAAAATTAAAAAACGGAAGTTTCAACTGTATTGGCAGTTATGTAATATCTCATCACGTCAGTTATTCCCAAAAAATTAGAGTTGGGCCCCTCTTGGATTCCGGGATTCAATTAATGATTTGCAGTCAATGTGATTGAATCAGCACAAATAAACTGTTCTTTGCAACTTACGATGATTAACGGCAAAGCTTTGTGTGCCCTGACAGGTACTAGTACAGTACAGTGTCCCATCTGTAAGCAAACAGGGAGAGGATCATCATCATGGACTCAGCTTAAGCCTGCAGATGAAGCTGCCTTGAATTTTGGCATTTCGGCCCTCCATGCCTACATTCGATTCTTGGAATTCGTTCTGGCTATTTCTTATCAACTGTGTATGTATACAATTTGTTTTTGATTAAAAATATTTCACAGTGGGTGAAATCGATAATTTACTTGTTTGTTTATTATTACAAAATCAAAAAACCGTGGAGACCAAAACGATCCTGTAGTGAATCAGCAGAAAGAGATAGTGCTTCAGAATTTAAAACAAAATATAAATATTATTCCAGATCGCCCAAAGCACGGTTGTGGCTCTACTACTGACGGGAATACAGCTAGAAGATTTTTTGCTGATCCTAGTACAGCATCCAAATCTTCAGGGATAGATGAGGAGTTGATTAAGAGGTTTTCAGTAATATTATTCGTGTTATTCAGTGGAAGTGTGTTTCGTATTGAGCTATTTGAAACATATTGCACCATGACCTTAACTCACAATAAGAAAATATATATCTGGTACGAATTAACACCTACTGTTCACAAAGTCTTAGAACACAGCTTTATAAGGAATTTTATCACTTGGACAATAGTCTGAGGAGGCCCAGGGAGCGAGGAAAGATATCCGGAACTATCGCCAATTTTAGAATGGAAAATCAAGCAGAAGACTGAATATCCGTGATTTATTTTGCAGACTATTATTGTCTTCAGACCCCCGTTATAACCATAATAGCAATATGTGATTAATATCAACAATAAAATATTATATTGTTTACCTTTGATTTTTTAATTAATTTAATTTTTTTTTTTTTTTTTTTACCAATTTTCAGTGAGTTCTCCAAAATTATATCAAATAGTAATATTTCAAAACCGTAATTTGTTCAGCTCGCGCACTGCCAAACAAAAGTGTGCGAAAACTTGCAGATGTAATAGAAAAAGACTAACCTATGAAAGCTTATATGGTATTTATGAAAGTCTAAAATGATTAGAGAGACTGAGAAAAATAATTAATATAAAGACAAGAGAAGAGTGTAATATCTCACAAATCAAAAATGGAGAGAAAAAGTATAAGCAAGTATAAAAATGAGAAATTAATTTTAATTAAATATAAACCTTTTTACAGACGATCAGGTGATTATTTCTTAACATAGGCAGACTTCAAAGAACTGCCTATAAGCCAAATTTAGTTCAAAGTTCAGTTCAGTTCATAGTTCTCTGCCAAGAGCAGGTCCTTCACTGGAAACCCTGCAATCTCCAATCTTTGCTATTTTCTGCCTTCCTCTTCGTCTCCACATGAGATCCATTTACCATAATGTTGTCGATCCTCTGAAATCTTCTTCTGCCTCGAACTTTTTTACCGTTCGCCATTCCTTCCAGTGCATCCTTCATTACTTAAAAATATCAATAAAAAAAATTAAAAACATTCTTGGAACTTAACCAATAAGAACATAAAATCATTTTCAATTTGTCATTGAAAATCACAGAACAGGTTTCACATTTCGAATACAACGTTACTTCCGAAAAAGATAAAGACAGCGAACAAAATGAACAACTTCCAAAGAATATGTGGCACAAGTTCTTAGAAAGAAAATAAGAATGAACAAACTAAAGACATAGTAAGAAAAAAGAATTAACCAAATACAAGCTTCAGAAATGAAATTTCTAAGACACGTGAAAGGATGCATAAGAACAGGTTGAATGAGAAATGATTACTTAAGAAAGGAATAAGATGTCCAGGCAAATACTAAGAAAATAACACCATACAAAATGAAATGGAAAGAATAAAGTCCCTAAATAGAAATCCTGAAGAGGCATTACAGTACAGCAATATTACAATGTTTAAAGTTTATCAGATTCTTTCTAAACATATATATTCGTTTCGTTTACCGTTTTTTCTTCCTCTTTTTGTGTCTCCTTTTAGTTCGATTAGTAGCTTGCTACAGCATCTTGAAGAACCTGTAGGCTAACATCTCTTTAAAAAAATTCCAGTTTCGATGAAAATGACATGGTAGAACAAAACCATCAAACAAATAAATACCTATAGAACACTTAAACGTTAAAGTGAATATAAAATTTAATAATGTTTGGTACCAGTTTTAATAAGGAATTTTAAAATTGAAAACAGGTCATTCTGATTATGAAATATCAACTTAAAGACAACGGGAAGAGCCGCTCAACCGGATACCTAACCATTAATTCAAATTAATAATTTTTTAATTATATAAGTCTTCTAGACAAATATGTCACAGACTTACCTTTATCTCATGTATATGAAATCTAGTGATAAGTCAGGCTGTGTTTCAGGTTTACTGAGATCTCAGCTTTTCTAAAACGTTTAGAGCAGTCATCGCAGTAACAGAGCGTTTCTAACTGTGTTTTAATCAGAACATTTCCTTGGAATAAAAAGTTCTTGAAAATTGTTGTAATTAAAAAAATAAAATAAAATGTTTATAAATTAAGTATTTGTCTTTCTTAAATTAAATTTATTTTTTGTAGAGAATAAAATATATCGTAAAGAATCATTCAAAAAAGTCTTTATTGAATTTATAATGTGATTTCGTTATAACCATAATAGCAATATGTGATTAACATCAACAATAAAATATTATATTATTTACCTTTGATTTTTTAATTAATTTTTTAATATATTTTTTTTTACCAATGTGCAATGAGTTCTCCAAAATAATATCAAATAGTAATATTTTATTTCTAATATTGGTAATAGTAATAACAATATTATTGTTGGAGCGGCCTAGATGTGTGTCAATTGTGCCGGCATCTGGGTTCGAATCCCAGTAGTGGCTTTGTTGTTTGTTTCTTCTTCTGTGTTTCGTCCTTTCTTCCCTGGGACTCACTTTCTCAGGGTTATTCTCGACGAGAGGTGCATTCTCGTCACCTACTTGACTTCCTAGCCTTGTCCTGATGTTGTCAGGAGGGGGCTAGCGCGTGGTCCGTCGTGGCCTTTTCGCGGATAATAATAATAATATTGAATAATGACAGATATTTTTTTTTCTAAATACAAAATGTTATCAAATATATATAAGATTCGGAAACTATTTATAAAATTATCTCAAATAATATTAACATAAAATTGAATATTTAGAAATGATTATTGTCAAATATTAAAATAACTGCTAAATTCAGTAATTAACTTTAAAAATATCAGTTACCTTTTTTTTTTTATAAGAAATTTATATTTAAATATTTCGATGTATCCGCAGCTTTCTCCAATCTGTTTTTAAATTTTACCACATTTCGACTGGGATATTACTGACATTGCAGTGCTATTGTACTGATATCGACGGCGAGAGAGTGTGTACTGGTGAAATCACACTTTCCTTCACATTCACAGTTAACTCAATGGCATTAGTTTCCAAATCAAAATGATTCTACATTTTTTTATAAGAGATGAACTACATTTGCTTTTTGTTTAGTTTTTTCACACAAATTATTCGTTGTTGTCTTTGAAATATAAATATTAAAGGAAATAAGTTCACTTCTCTTCTATAGATATCATATTTTCTCAAGTATATTCGTTTCATCATAATTCCGCTAGATGTCTTCACTGTTTAAGGAAATCACAGTCAGTTCCGTTGTAACTGTTAGTAACTGGGATTTTCTAATATCAGTGAGAAACATAATCACAGTCCGTGAAATATCGCTCATCACTAACGTATACAATATAAATACTTTAAGCATTTAGGCAAGTTGTGCACCCTTAACAACTTCCGATCGAAGTACAGGATCGACAAACGGATTTCACCATTGTGTTCCGAGGCCCAAACAACAGGAATAAGTATTTTTATGAGGCAACAGACCCCCCCCCACGTTACCAAAGTTCTGCTATTGATAAATAGCAGCATCCCCTAAAAAAGGGCGCCCCCCCTCAATAATTGAAAAAAAATAGTCTACATATATATATACCGTATATGCTCCAATAAACGCCGAGGCTCTTATTGTGGCCGGTCTCTAATCAGCGCCGGACTGCAGAGGGACACCGGCTTTAATAGTAGCCGGGTCTTTGATATTTGCCTACCGGTAGTAGTTTAAGTGACCGTATCTTTATAGTCGTGCGTAATACGTTACAATACATTGCCTTAGAAAATGCCGCCGAAATGGTCATTTGACATTACCTTTAAGATTGTAAAGATGGTCGGGCGGTGGAATTCGCGAAAGAAACTTCCGGTGAGGCGGCCGTTCGTAATTATGGTGTTGATCCGAAAAGAATCCGAAAGTGGAAGAAACAATATGATAATCTTGTGTCTGCGAAAGTGGACAAAGGTGGTGCTAGCAGAAGCGGAAAATAAAGTAGCTGTTTGTAATATTAGCCGCTTATTATGTGTAAAAATATAGCGTTCTGAAGCTTTTTGTTAATAATGACCGGCCTGTAATAGCACAGGGTCTCTATTAAGCGCCGGGAGCCGATGCTAGTTTTGCAAGTAAACGCCGGGGGCTTCTATTGCAGCATATACGGTTATATTGTATGCAGGACCGTAACTACCTTTTTTGGGCCCCTCAGCAAGACCTCATCACTGGGCCGCCCTACACTAAATTTTATGAATTAAATAAAGCTACTTATTTCTCCAAAATAATAGTTCATAACCTTATAGTTTTTTTTTAATATAATGCGAGTATTTCGATCTTTCTGGGGCCCCTCTTCCGTCAGGGCCCTGGCCACGTGCCCTAGTTGCCCCTGCCTAGTTACGGCCCTGACTGTATGTACAGCAATAAAAAATAATAGTAATAATAATAACAATAATAATACAGATTAATGATATACATTAGCCTTGGGAACACAACAAAATTAGAATCTGGTAAATACTACACTTTCCACGGAGGCTCATGTGATCTTTCTTGTAACAACTTCCGATAGAAGGGCAGGATCGACAAACGGATTTCACCATAAAGAGGGTGGTGTCTCTTTCAACCATCACTCGAGGCAACAATCGCGCGATTTTGGCTGAAGGAAAATTCCTCTGAGTTTGCTGACATGGCTTGGCACCGCTTTTACTGGGTTTAAACGTCATCGAACACTAAAGGGATGCACTTCAACATGCCATCACTGCCAGCAATCCGCGACTAACGAGCATTACCATATTGTGGGACGCTCGGAAAGGTGCTGGTTGTGCACTGTCTCTTAGTATTACAGAGAGGTCGTGGAGTCCATGCCTCATCCTATTGCTGCCGTTATCCAAGCGCGAGGAGAATCTACGCGATATTAGACAGTTATCCCAGTTTTTTGGGCATTCCAGTGAATGTACATAAAATATCTGTAACTCCGAGGTGAATGGTCACAGATTTTGGAATCAAAATACACAGTTTTATCGTTGTGAATTTGTTGCGAGATTAAACCAGAACGCATACTTGTGTAAGAAAGCGCACAGCACGAGTATAGCAAGGTGTTTTAAAAAATTTTGTAAAAAATTTAATAACTGAAAAATATAAATTTTCCATAAATATATACAATGTACAATGTGGGAAGGTGATCACTACTTCCTTAAAATTAATAATCTATAACAATATATTTCTAATATCAAGATTCTATATAGTTTAAGATTCAACAGTACTTTACTATTAGTTCACTTTTAGTTCAAACATCAATACTTTAGTTATACAAATCATTATGATGCTTAAATAAATTAAATGTTCAATAGTCCTGCTTTTCACTCAAGTCCAATTAGAACTTCGTAATTAATAATTAATAATTACTTCATCTTATTATATACAATACAAATCAAATTTTACTCTTTGATTTAAAATAATTATTTACATTTCATATAGAATTTCTAGTAATGGCTTTTCACCGGTATGAATGGAAAGTAATACTATTCTGAGGATATTAAGTCACCCTAGTTTTAATTGATGAGCACAAACTATCACCTTAAGACTAGTAACATCAAAAGAATACTACTACGTGAGTCATTACTTTAATTCTTATCTTCATTCGCAAAGAAATAGTTTAAATAACACTTACAGTTGCTGTCTTCAATGTAGTACCTACTTGAACATGATTCTCCACTTGCTTGATACATACACCTTAATAGGAACAAACTAATTCACTATCGAAGCACTTAGATTTCGTTTGAAACTATTCGACGTCACACTGGTCCTTTACACTATGGTTCCTCACTTCAATTTCAACTAAGATGATCGCTTCTCACCTTATGTGAAATATTACGAATACGTATCAGAGAAAAGTCTTATATCCGAACTGAATTCTTCATTAATTCTTTTAATGACCGTCAACTTCGGATCTCTTAATCGTACGCCTTCTTCGATATACTCAAGTGGTCTTCGGGTCTTAGAGATATTCCCGTTCCTTAACAAAGCAAATCGGTTCTTCATCTATCTTCATCCGTTCAAAAAAACTAATAGTTCTTGAATAACTATATCTATTAATCTCAATCACAGTCTTCGAATTTACTGCAACTGATAACAGAATTCAAATGAATTGAATCAAATTAATCTTCGGAAACGTTAACTTCCTCTTCGTCTGCTTTATTACGAATCTACTGTAATTAATTCTTCTCCCTATTTACGATTCTTCGTATCGATAACTTCAGTTCCGTTATGGTTAACTTCTGCGAAATAAACTTCGTCTACTCTATTACAACAACATTAGTAATTTAATGGTAAGTCCCTTTCCATTAACTTTCATTTCTCGTCTTCCCGTAACGCTCGCTCTGGACTTCTTCTTCCCTCGAATAATTAATGTACTCGTCTTAAGCAATAGCCTACGCATATAATTAAATTCCGCATTAGCCTTTACTTCAATTTCTTCGGAGCTTTTACAAGATTCCACTATTCAGTTGAATTATTCACAATAAGAATTTAGAGAAGAAAATACTTATATTCAACTTCGGTTGTAGTAGACGCAAGTTATCCGTCTTCGTTACTTCAGGGAAATTGGATTCATTACTGCCTTCTCCCTATAGAGACAATTCGAGTCTCCCGCATGTTTCTCGGAGCAAAGACGATTGGACGATCTCCGTCTCCTTCGAGCTCCAAGCTTCAACTGTAACTACTCTCGACTCAAGGACAACTGAACTGTCACAAGTCAAGTTTCCATCACGTCATCAAAAATTTGCATATTTAAAATTTGTATCAACGAGCTTTGCTCATAATTTTAATTGAAATAAAATAAATTTATTTTCAAGCAACATTAAATTTTTCTGATAAAATCTTTTAACGTGCTTGTATTATAAAATTAAATAATCAAC
>JAFIDM010110946.1:0-12307 GCA_023159025.1 Thereuonema tuberculata | reverse complement strand
ATTTTTGACATTTTAATAATAGGAGAAGTAAAAAGTTTTGAGCGTTTGTTGCTGGATGGCGTTAGTGACGTCGCATCTGGTCATTCTATATTGCGCCGTAAAGGTGACATAATGCTTTACAAAAAGTTCTTTGACAGTTTTGTGTTTGGTGAAGCCAATTGTGTGCTAGAGGGTTCCAAAATGGAAGTAAAAAAAGAGAAAATTCGATACATTCTTCAGTACCACTACGACCAAGATGAAAAAGCGGAGCAGGCGGCCAAAAAAATTTGTGCTGTTTATGGACCCAATACAGTATAGAATGCAACAGCAAAGCGGTGGTTCCAACGATTCCAATCTGGTAATATGGACGTCGAAGACGTTCTGGTAGGCATATCGTCGAAAATGTCGATAAAATCATGGAATTCGTCGAGTCGGACCGGCATGCGAGCATTTATTCCTTTGCCCAGGAACTGACGATGAGCTAGAAAACCGTTTGGAACCATTTGCATAAGGCTGGTCTCACGAAGAAGCTCGATGTATGGTTGCCACACGAATTGACACAAAAGAACCTTTTGGACCGAATTGATGCCAGCGATTCTTTGCTGAAGCGTAACGAAATCGACCCATTTTTGAAGCGGATGGTGACTGGCGATGAAAAATGGGTCACATACGAGAACAACAGGCGAAAACGATCGTGGTCCAAGCGTGGTGAGCCGGCCCAAACGATCACCAAGCCCGGATTAATGGCCAAGAAGATTTTACTGTGTTTGGTGGGATTGGAAGGGAATCATCCAGTATGAGCTGCTCCCATCGGGCCAATCACTCAATTCGGACCTATACTGTCAACAGCTCACCAGATTGAAGCAGGCGATCGACGAGAATCGGCCAGAATTGGCCAATAGGAAGAGTGTCGTGTTCCATCAAGACAATGCCAGGCCGTACACATCTTTAATGACGCGCCAGAAACTCCGAGAGCTTGGATGGGAGGTTATGTCGCACCCGCCGTACAGCCCAGACTTGGTTCCAAGCGATTATCACCTTTTCAAGCTTTTGCAAAATTTTCTTGATGGTACAAAACTGGCCTCAAAAGAGGCTTGTGAAACTGAGCTGGTCAAGTTTTTTACCAATAGGGATCAGGACTTCTTCAATCGCGGAATTATGAAATTGCCTTCAAAATGAACAAAAGTTATCGAACAAAACGGCGCATATTTGATCTAAATCCGATAATCCTAACTTTGTTAATTTCATCGTCGAAAAAAGAGAAAAAACGCTCAGAACTTTTTACTTATCCCATTATAAACAATACATGTAAAGCTATTTTTGTTTTAATACGGAGAATATGCCTACCATGCTTTCTACAAACACTCATCATTATTTGTGTGCATTGATTTAGTATTATTGTTTGGCTAGATAAATATTTTTTTTATCTAGTTTAGTAGTATTAAATTTCCTATTATTCTCTTAAATACAGTATTGTTTAAGAGGCAAGATTGAGATTATTAAATTCATTCAAAAATAAATTTTTAAAAATTTTAAATCTTTTTTTTGTATTTACAAAATTGCTATGAACTCAACTAATGAACTTTCAGTGAAATTATTAAGATTAAAGGATCAGATAAGTAAAAAATCCGGATTTGATTTGAGGTGGCTGTGATTTTTTTTTCTTGTTCTTTTAGTTCTAGGCAATCTCTAGGATTCATCTACTATTCCTGGGGTTCCTTTCTTTGAGATTAAATAGTTGCGAGCATCGGTTCGGCCATCGGATTAATTTATTGAATTAATAACAGCTACATTTCAACCTTTTGGAATAGTACATTTCTCTTGTGTTCATTTTTGGTTCAGTATAGTTTAATTGTTTCTACTTTTCTTTCTATTTCTGCACTTCTCTTTTCAATCCATTTCAAAACTGTTTTAGTTCATTTCCCATTCTTTCCAAATGTGCTGTTAATTTTCGTAATCTTTAATGACTTGACCACATCCTTTTAGTTCGTAGGACTTTCTGTTGAAAATCTACAAATTTTCATATGAATGAAAGCAACTCTAACCACAATAACAGCTAATAAATAAAACACTAACTTCCCGCATCAATCGAACATTAAAAATTCACAGCAAACAGCAGCAAAGTATACTTAAATAATTCTTTATATTTCTTTTATGTTTCCTTTTATGTTTCATTTTGGTTGAATGGCAAAGACCATCATAACATCTCCACCTCATAATCACAAACACACACTCACCCAGCTGTTCTCGAACGAAGCATTTCGTAAGATCTGTTAGGTATTACACGGAAATTACAAAGCCACCTCCTTTCCGGATAGACTAGTAATGCCAAAATATATTAAAAATATTACTATAAGGAAGGTAATGCTATAATTCGCTTGTTAGCCTACATTCCTATGTAAGTGGGATTCATGAGATCAGTGAGTGTTTCAGTCCCCCAAGCACTTTAGAACCACTAGATGGATCTGCTTGAAAATTGTTATGCATATTTAAGAACTACGACAATGTAATGTTTACATCCTGTCCAAATAGATCTGTGTGAGAGAACATAAAACGAGAAGGTGACAAGAATTCGTTTGGGAAAATGTTATAAACAAAATAGTGAATTTTTATCGATGTCCTAAACAATCGTTTTTATTTCTTTTTTGATTAATCCATTAATTTCCTCTGCTTTTTGCATGATTTAGATTAGTTGGTTTAAGTAAATGAGAATTAAACGAATTATTGTCGAAAAATGGAAACTATGTTCTATTTATATAAAGTAGATATTACAATTTGAAAAGAAAGAAAGCTTTTTCTTTCTTTCGTTTTCACCGACTTTACGAAAAAACTAAGAGAAAAATACATTAGCGGACGTAAAAATTGCATCAATTTTGCATCAAAATTGCAACATACCAAAAGTCAGTCTACTGACGAAAAAAAGTACTACATTTGAAACTGTGCTCTCGAATTGTGATCGTACCATAAGTAGTACAAGGAATAAACCAAGTAGAATAAATTAAAGAATTGCAATTTATACATAGAATGCTACATTGAGCTGAAATAAGTGTAATTTCACATCGCAGGTTCACCAACACTATTATGGAGCATTGTCGCATAAACATGCTTTTCACAGATATCGAAGCAAACAAAAACGATTAATATTGTAAATAGGCCTACAAAACATAACATCAACATTTATTTCTCATTTCGTAAGATTCTAATACATTGTTCACAAAATTTATGGGATATTGCGAAATGAATATAATACACCCAAAAAAAAGAGACTTTTGAGTTTATTTATTAAAGAACAATTATCAGAGAAGCAAATGACACGAAAATGGAAGTTGTCTGAATACGCAAACTTGATTCAAAACGTTAATTTTTATGTTTCTCCACTACCCTGTATAAAGAGGCTGGCGCTGCTGGGTTGTCTCCACTTTTCTGGATCAACAACAAGTGGCAGGATCGTTGAGTGCCTCCTGAAAATGCCCCTGCAACGTGATTTACCATCTACAATCTGAAGCATGGAGAGTCACAAAGCGTCTTGAAGCTGGTCAAACATAGATGGACAATGGCAGCAGCAGATGGAACCTCCCAGAGTGTGAGAGGAATCACTTCAGAGAGACTGGTACAGCAAAAAGAAGATCAGGGAAGGGCCGTCCACGTGCCATCACTGCAAGAGATGGTCGCTACTTGACGCTAATAGAAAGAAGGAAACAGCGAAGGAATACCATTGAGCTGTGGGGACTGTTTTCTCTGCTACTGGACGACGGGTGTGTACTCAAACATTGCGAAATTGACTCCGTCACGGTGGACTGTATGCGACCAATGGTACGAATTCCATTAACTGCTGAACATTGCAGAATCAGCAGAAGGCGGGCTAAAATGCATCTTCAGAGTAAAGAGTAGTCCACGGTTCGCTTCAGTGACGAGTCAAGATTCAGTCTGCAGCCAGACAATCGTCGTGCCCTGATATGGTGTGAACGTGGAACACGGGAGAATCCACTTTTCGTACAAACAAGACATTTCGTTGGTGGAGGTGGAATCATGGTGTGGGCAGACATCAGCATTGGTGGCCCTACCGACCTCCATGGAACGGTGAATGCTATAAGATATCAGAATGAAATACAGCCTCTACGCTGGTACCCTACGCTGGAGCAGTTGGGGCCAACTTATTTTTTATGGACGATAATGCACGCCCCCACCGTGCGCATCTCGTCAACATCATGCTGCAAGAGGCTGGAATGGAGCGCATGGACTGGCCATCGCGTTCTCCAGATCTGAATCCCATCGAACACGCTTGGGATGCACTAGGAAGACGTGTTGCCAGTCACCAACCACCTCCTATAACACTTCCTCAGCTGGAAGTTGCCCTGGTGCGCGAGTGACCACGAATCTCATAGGAACTGCTGAATAATTTGATCCTTTCCATGCCTCATCGCTATCAGTGTGTTGTAGCAGTCTCAGGTGACCATACGCCCTATTGAACAGTCAATGTGCGACACATTTTTTCACGTTTGACGTGCGAATGTTAACCCCTGTCCATGTGTCACATCCTGCTCAATTCCGATAAATGGATTCTCACCCCATTTGCATATTTAGACAACTTCCATTTTCGGGTCATTTGCTTATCCAGTAATGAATTTATTTATTAAAAAACATCAATCTCAAATGCCTCTGTTTTTTGGGTCTATTGTATTTATTTCGCAATAGCCCCTAAATTTATTGAGCAGTGTATTTCGTAGGACCATCTCGAGCCTTAATAACAGCTTTGGAGGCTTCCGGCATTGAGTCGATGAGCTTCTTCAAATATTCTGTACCAAGCGTATGCCATCAAACTCTTAAGCAGCCCGCACACGATGCAGCTTTGGGCCGAGTTGCAAGTGCAACTTTTGGCCTAGAGCGTTTTTGGAGCTGCATGGACCAAGTTGCAAGCGGAGTTGCATGGAAAAAAAGCTGCAAAGGCGAGCCTTGCAGCTCCGAAAGCTGCAAGGAAGCTGCATGGAATTACCCAATCACAGTGCAGCGTTGGAATACGTCAGTCGTGACGTCGGCCCGAATGGGAAAACATGGCGTCTAAATAGATTCCTTCGATTCAGATGGGCGATTAGCGAATAAACATCGAATATCAGAGTATTGCTACTTTCTTTCACACATAAATACAGTTTATATGTAAATGCAGTAATATCATACGGCAGAATTTTACAGAGGATTGGATAAACCTCGGTATTTGCAATTTTACACTGCAACAATCAAAACAACAATTGCTGCCAGTTTGCCAATTTCTGAACAAAGCCACGGGACGTCATTGTTGGCAATTCGACTTCAATAATAGCGGCTGTTGATCATTGTTTTTCGTATTTCGCATTATTGCCTTCTCCTGCAAATAAGATCAGCTAAATAATAGTATCGCATTATTTCTGTTTGGTTGGCGTTAATTGCCGTTCCTGTGTTGCATGCCAGCACTGTAATTTCATGACGTATTGTCAAATGACGTCATTGCAATTCGTCCTGTGCTTCGTGTGTTGTTCGCACGGCGGCGCTAACAATGTTGCATCGTTTGCGCCCTGACTATCGTTTGCAACTTTTTCTGTGCAACTAAATTGAATCGAGTTGCACAGCAAAAGCTGCATCGTGTGCGGGCTGCTTTATAATACACTCCTATAGTTGTTTATTATTAAGCCTCCTCACTGCAAGTTTTTCGTCGTTTTATTCCAGTAGTTTTTTTTTTTAATCAGGTTTAGTCAAGACTATTACCGGCCAACTTACACATCTGATCTTGGTCTTATGTAGGAAATTTGTGACCTAAACACAAATACGAGATATCGGGTAAGCGACAATACTGCTACAAATCGTATAGACATGACAAATAAACATTTACTCACCCTCTCGATGAGGGTGAAGGTTCATAGTGATGCTGGAAGATGAGGAATCAGTGTCACCAAATTGTTTCTCAATTGTTGGAAGTAGTGGACAGATAACAGTTTCACATACCCATTTTCGTAGTGCGTTCAATATCTATTTGTGTAGTGTAGTCTGCTTACACCTTTATTGGATACTCCCCCACACTATTTGACTCCAGGAAACTTTACTATTTAAACCAAGCAATCATTGTTAAAGCCTCGTCTTTTCACGCCTAACAAAGGGTTTTCGTTCACACCCGTGCAGTTAAATTTTGATTAAACCGATCAATAATACAATCCCTCAAGTATACGGTCCAGTTCTCAAGCTCTTTACCCAAAATTAGCCTCTCTTTGTGCATTTTAATTCATCAGAAATGGCACAGTTTGTGAATTTGCTTTTAGGCGTCTGCTCTTCCTCTCTGTACCTTTAGTTCGGACTGTACATTCTCATATCCTGACATGACATTCTCACATACTGTTTATATCTCTGATCTGGCTTTTTTTTTCCATACTTCCATTACGCTTCTGCTTTGTAAAAAATGCACAATTGTTGAGTGATGACAATGAATTTTGTGCACTATATCACGCCAGATAAACATTCAGCATTCACAGCCACAATTACGGATTTCTTATGCTATGTCACATATCGAAAACAACGCATTTTGCTTATAATAGCGAATCAACTCCATTCGAGTTTCTATAATAATGGATAATGCAATCATTGGAAATATTGCTGCAGTTGGCTTTGGCAGCCAATAAAAAGCATTCTCTTATTTCTGACATCGTTGATGATGCAATCTTTACGGTTTCTTGAGGTGTGAGCAGAAATCTAAAAATTAAATTAATTTTCTATGTGGCCAGTAATGAAAGAAATTTAAGGAATCAATAGTTTTTATCAAATCTTATCAAATTATTTTTGTTTACAATCATATCAAAAGCGTGCATCTCGTATAGAGCTTAAGTTAATTATTCTACCAGTTTACACACATCCAAATAGCCTTTCACATCTCTCACATTTTTCTTCCATTTCTCGTTGACTATCTCCTTTAATTCTTCCTATCTTCCTTGTGGCTTCTTTCTATTTCCCACTCATCTCTTCAAATCCACTCAGAAACTATCTTGGTCCTGAGTTCATTTCCATCCACAAGTCTCTCTCTCTCATTTTCGTAATCTTGACCACGTCCTTTCGCTTTGTAGTTCTTCTATAGGATCTGATTTTATCTGTTAAGCTTACGGCTAAACACTTTTTACATAGCATTTACGTTGGTTGGTTTGTTAGAAGTTTTCTTAAGAACTGCTTGAACAAAGTTTGTTAAATAGGCAAACTCAATGCAAATAACTCTTTTTTGTATTAATTACTTATTACACTGAAAAGATTTATTAAATTTTAAACTTTTGAACCAAACAGTGAATGATTTAAACTTCATTGTTCAAGGATTTGGAATTAAATAACAATTCTATTGAACCCGTATATCTTAAAACACTAAGACACCATTAAATAATAATTTTTACATTTTCCTTTTTCAATAAATTTTTAGCTTACGTTTCTATATGACATGTGTAAAACGGTTGTATGTAAATACTGAAATAAATTGGAGAAAGGCATTGAGAAATACACATTCAGAAAAGCATTAAGAAAGTTAAGAATTGATTAAAAGTAATTAAAAGTTAAAATTAATTAATTTAATTAAAAAGATTGAAACTACACCTTATTGTTTCGTCAGCTAATACTTTTCTGCTTTTAATGTTTTTTTTTTAAAAATTAATTAATTTTTGTTGATTTTTAGACTATCTTTACTTTGCCAATTTGCTTTTCCAATATCTTTACGTTCACTCATATTCAACTTCACGCAACTTTATTGATCTAAGATTTATTAAAAAGACATAAAATTTGTAATTCAATAGCCATCATTTTGTTATTAAAAAGGAAAAGGTAAATGCATTTATTTGTTATGAAAAGTGCATTTGTTTTTAAAAAAAATTAAAGATAAAATTTAACTAGCCAAGCTCATTTTAGTTGCAACTTCAACAAAGGGAACGTGGCATCGAAATGTTTCTATAAGCGTTTAATTTCATTTAAATTGACTTCAGCATTGCAGGAATGACTGCAAACAAAGAACCAACCCTTTAAATATCGGCTTATAATTATTGCTTATATTGGCCTATAACTTTCAGGTTAAATAACCACTTCAGTAATTACGCAGAATTAATTTACATAAAAGCTTTCGAGAGATTTACAGTTTTATTATGGATCAGATTTCAATCCATCGACTATCTTATGCTAATATTATTTCTCTTATTTTTTTTTCTTTTCTTTTTATACTTCAAAGTCAGCAAGAAGAAAGTTTTAAGATTGTGAAACAATTTATTTTGTGTTTTAATTCGCTGAATAGAAGTCATTTACCATGTTTTATGAACCGCAGTCCATATCCGATTAGGGCCGGATTTAGAAGTATAGTCGGCCCAGGCATCACCCATTTTTTTTGCTGCCCCTGCATAAAATTCTCCTATTTATGCTGTAAAAAAACACAACCGTACATACGAAACCTCAAATGTATATTATATAACTAGTAGTCGTAGTCGGCCCGGTAAACATAGAAATTGATGCATGTCATATTTATTGATATAATTTATAAAACCAAAAAAAACTACAAAATGCATGTAAAATAAAATGAAAAAAGAATAAACAAGTAAAGGGGGAAAAAGGAACATCGCTGCCTAGGTTGCCTAAGCCGAAATACGGCACTGCATACGATGATTCGGCAATAATAGACCAAAGTAACTTATTAAATTTTGATAAAAGACAAATGGCCAAAATTGTTTGTCTGAGATTGAAGACGTTTTAAGCTTCATTATAAGATATTGAGATGGTATTAGTAATTTACGAGCAAAACTATAAGTGTAAAATTTGCGGCACTTGGATTCATTTCAGAGGAAAACAAATTTCTTTTAGTCTTTAATCAAGTGCTGTAATGGTAACATTCATTTTTCTTATGTTTTTCTCACAAAAAAACGAAAGAAGAACGTTATGTTTGTATATGTATCTTACTTGTAAGATGAGTGACTCCCATCCGCTTCAAAGTATCTCTATGCAGATGTGCAAGTTCTCAAGGCTGCTAGTTTACGTTTTACACAACCTTCCTTAGTTGATTCACACAAGAGTTCGTTCCTTGATGGAAACATATTCCTACTATAAAAAGTAAACAAGCAAATGTTATTCTGGTTGAACGCTTCCATTCCTTTTTGTTGACGTCACTCAAAAGTAAATAGTATCGTCAACCCATGTTTTATAGTTACTAGGCCATCCCCGTGTATATGCGCTTGTTTTTCTAAATCACACAGAATTTGGTTAAGTAAGAATATTATATTTGAAATATTGCAATGTTTCGGCAATTATAGTTCTAATTGTCATTTTCGAATTACAAATAAATAGACGGATCGAAAATAAATAAACACTCTTGAGATTCAAAAAAAAAAGGTTGAATACATTCATTATTGATGGGGGTAAGGGGAAGGAAACATAAGTCAAAAAACAATATAAAGTGAGTTGTAGTTCCCGTGGCCTAATGGATAAGACGTTTGACTTCGGATCAGAAGGTTGCAGGTTCGATTCCCGTCGCGGACGTGTCATTGTAAAAATTATTTCCATTTTCCATTCTCAAAGGAAATTGCGCCGGACAGACAGATATAGAAATAAAAGATTTTAGTAATATAGATTATTTCTACAGTCCTCACGCTGAAAGATGAAACTCCCAGAATGCAAAGCAGATTAAAGATTGTCCTTTTCTGGCCGTTCACTAACATTGAAATAGAAGGGAAGCAACCTCTTCTATTTCAATGTTAGCGAACGGCCATGAAAGGACAATCTATAATCTGCTTTGCATTCTTTCAGCGTGAGGACTGACTTCAGATATTACAAGAAGCCTTTGAACTTAAGAAACGTACAGTATACTCTCGATACCTCGAAGTCGTAGGGTAGCTAAAAAAAAATTGGAAATAGCGAGTTTTCGACATAACAAGGTCGAGATTACATGAATATGTAATATCAAGGGGAAAAATAATTTTTCGATATATCAAGGTTTTCGAGATATCGAAGTTCGAGATATCGAGAGTATACTGTATTTTATAATTGTAATTGCAAAATTGCTTTTTTTTCAAACCTTTCTTTTTTTTTTACTTTTAACTATCTCATCTTTTTTATTCATAATCTGCTGTATTTCATCCAGAGAATTTCTACACTTCCTTAGCCTTCTATTTGAAAATTAATGATATATAGATTCAAATTTTTAATAATTAGAAATATTTCCTTGCGACTTTGTCTTAAAACAATTTACAGATATTTCCATGCCGTCTTTGCATTAAATAATTTCCAACAATTTCAAAAGTTTGTTTTGAAGTCAAATTCACATGAAATTGTTGGAAATTGTTATAAATTGTTTAAAACAAAGACGTCATGAAAATGTCTGTAAATTGCTTTAAGACAAAGTTGCTTCGAAGTATTTTTAATAATCAAAAATTTGAATCTATGTATTATTAATTTTTAAAAAGAAGCCTAAGGAAGTCCAGAAATTGTCTGGATGAAATATAGCGTATAATGAATAAAAAAAGATGAGTTAGTTTAAAGTAAATGACTGAAGATAGTTTTTAAGTAATGACTTTTTTTAAATCTAGGACACGAACAAATGAAACTTTTTTTTAAATAAAAGTTTAATGCTTGCAATAAAATTATCTTATGTGGCAGAATTTTTCCATTTTTGAAAGGAAAAAAAAACGATCCACATTGCATACTTAACTTGTGTAAGCATTCATTTTACGCAAATCAAAGCCCACGCAATTCAAATTAGTGGATTACTAAGCAGAATAATGTTAATAATTAGACACCACTGTTTCATTTTAAATTCCGTTCTGTGGGAATTTTACTCCTCCGATTTACTCGATAAGAAACATACCGAAATGATTTCGAAGATTATCTCTTGTATTGTGCTTGAATACTAAATACCAAGCTTCAAAAAGATCCATCCAGATCCAACAAAAACTATTTAGTAGGGAAACAGACACATTTGCACAAGCAGACATAGTGATTCTATTAGCTCCACGTTCATAGGAAGATAGGTTAAATGAACAAAGAATAATGAAACAAACAAAAAAAAAACCTTTTTAAGGAACAACAAATTAAGAAAAGCTGATTTAAGTTCTTTTTCTTTTATGTTCACTTCATAAAATGTTGAGATTTCATCACAAATTAAAACAATTTTTTTTCCGATTTTATTACAATCCCATGAATTAATCATTTTTCATAAATTATTAGAGAATACGACCTGATAATAAAAAAAATATATTTTTATATGGAACTTTTCTCTCTTGTCATCAAGCCTTAAATCTTTAATTCATGAAAAAACTTATTAAAACTCATTTGAAACAACTAATTACTTTCTTCGATAAATAAATATCCAACTTTTTAATTAAAACAACTTAAAACAAAAGAGAGAGATTAGGTATTAATTGAAGAAAGAAAGATGCACAATAAGAAGAATCTCTTGAAGCAAAAAACAACTTTATTTCAAATGGTCCTGCAAGATGTATTGAAAGTGGGAATGCAGAAAGAACCGTAATAATTCTATGTAAATACATTGTAAAAATAGATATGTTTTAAGTATATATTGTTATGTAATTAAATTATTTATCATATTGTCTTTGTAAGTTGTCTCATACCCGTATACTATATTTACTGTATATAAATTACTGCATTTACTGTATATTAATTATAGATTTTTATCAATGTAAAACTCAACAAAATTTGTATGCTTGATTAACTGTTTATTTTCAACTTATCCAGATTGAAATTTACAATCCTATAACTACTAATAATTGTATAGTTGGCAATTGTAATCTTTTTATTATGTCTCTTAATCACATTTAGGTGCACCAAATATAATTAATAACTGAATTATATCAATATATACGTACTCAACCGTAGCACTTGTTGATAGTAATAATTATAGGCAAATGCTTCCTAACAGTACTATGTTAGAATCAAACTGAAATAAAATGAATGAAGGAATTCTGTGGTATTTTTGACAAAAGGGGGTAAGTCCACAATTAGAGATAACATGTTCAGTGGGTTTGGGGAACGTGCAGGCCATGGAACTGGTCCTCCCCTACCTCTCCATCTATCATGGTAGAAATTAGCCAGTGCATCTCGAACAATGTGGATAAACTGTGCTGGAGCCCATCATGAATAAACCACATGTTTTGTCTTATTTGCAAGAGCACATCCTGTAGCAAGAGTGTTCTGGAAGAGTGTTTTGAATCATGTCCCCGTAGACAGGTCTGTCAGACGTGCTGGGAGAACATATTGATCTTGTAGACAGTCACCTATAATTCTAGCTCAGACCGAAGACCGAAGAGACAAACAACGGATTGGCAGTTTATGCAACAAACCA
>JAFIDM010110945.1:0-12309 GCA_023159025.1 Thereuonema tuberculata | reverse complement strand
GATTCAAATGTAGTTAAAAGTAACAATTCAACCAAGATAATTAATATCTGAATCGAATATTAATGTCAACGATGGAAAAAGACAATGGACGATTCCGAAAAAGTAGGATGAAAGCAGAATGTGGTCGAAAGGCAGCGACAGAAGAGCTCTGGCATACAGAGGGCCTGCAGAAGGTGGAGCTTGCATGTGTGGACTGGGATTTCTCTCGAGGAGAAAACAGACCTTCATTGCTGTTAATGGCCGCAAAGATGCATTAATGCAGATGACTACATCAGGGACATTTCAGGCAACTATGTGGTGACGTACGCAGAGTTAATGCATAGCAGCGCGAGATCACATGCTGCAAGGTGGTCCGACAGCATCTGGACTGAGATAGGTGTGCCTACTAAGGACTCCGCGCAACTCGGACCTAAATCCTATCGAGCACATGTGGGTTTAGCTGAAGAAAAGGGTTGGAGCCGGAAATCCCCTCCCAATATTATCACTCAACTTAGACAAACTTGTTAAAGAAATGGGAAGCCATTCTGCTTGAATCGATGCAGAAGTTAATATAGTCAATGACAAAAGGTACACAAGCTATTGTAAGCGGAAGACCACAACACCAAATAATGAAACAAACAAATAATGAATACAATAAATTTTGTTTCTTTTCACAGTATTTTGACTCTTCTTTTCAAACAATCCCTTTCTATTTCATTGTTTCTTTCTCAACATGTTTTCATGTTTTCTTTACCGTTTTTTACAAGATAATTTTGTTGTAACTGATTATTTGTGATTCCATTCGAAAGTTTACTTAATAAGCTTTCAAAATAATTGCTAGGGATTTATTAAACTTAATTATAATAATGATAATAATTTAGCAGAAACCCTACTGATGAACGGAGTGACGAGCAAAGAGTACAAACGAAACAGGCTGCAAAATTTATCTATTTAATTTGGGATATTTTTTTTCTCTAAAATATTGAACTAATATTTATAACGGAGATTATTATCAACTCCTTAATATCTCAAAAGTCTAATACTACAACGTTACAGTAATCTTCTTCTAGTCAGAAACACACACGAATATAATTGCTTCACTGTTGCACTATATTATACACTGCACTTTGATTCACTTCAATTCTTCTTTCAGTTAACTAGTTATTCACACTCTATAATATTTCACTATAGCACATAATAATATAAATACACTAGTAAATATTTCACTAATAGCACTTTTCACTCTTAATCACTTTGTAATTAATGATTATATCCTAATCACTTGTATGAATTGAAGATTCTTGTGCATTACTTTTACACTGCAATTAATAATAGTTATTACGATCTAACTTTTAAGTTTTATCACCGTATGTGAATTAACAATAGCTCTTACACATCATTAGCTCTTATCACCTTATGTGAATTATCAATAGTTATCACGCACGTTATGTTGATGATTGCATCACACGATTCAGTCTTCGCTTCTGTCTTCATAAATTATCTTTATGGCCCATCCAAAATAATAATGAATAATAGTTCTGTACTTACAGGTTAGTAGACGCTTGAAGTCTTCGTCTTTATGTTTCACTCTCGCTGAATTAAATCCACTTTACTGCGTAGATTTCACAAGCACAATATCGAAGCACACTAGTATCCATCTTTCCATAATTCGAATATGGCGGGTTCCTTCCTCGTCATACGATGGCTTGCTTCTTGACTTCGAATCACATGGATATCTAAATCCTCGGCACACAATTGGAAATCATCTTATTCCAAAATTCCTGGTTATTACTTCCACAGATAATTACTTATAGTTTATTTACGCTTCTCTTCGAATATTTAACGGTATTTATTACCTTCAAATAATAAATAATGCGGTCCATAAATTCCCTTACTTAGAGAATGATAATTCTTAACTTTCAGTTCACATCTCGGAGCGTTCCACTCCTTCATGAGGGTTCAGGGTAGCTTCTCTAGTTGAAATAACAGTTCTGGCAATATCAGAATAAATAGAATAATTTCACTTCACTTGAATAATTCTCGTATTGGACCAAGATAGTTTCTCTATAGCTTCCAATTATTTCCGGCTTCTTAATCTTCTAAAACTTTCTATTTTGCGAATTGGCTTTTATAAGTTCTTCAACGCTTTATTAACTCATGTTTTAAACGCTCTTCTCTTTCAAGCTTCCTTCGATAGAACTTTTCTTAGTCAGTAATTTCTCCTTTACTTAACATTGATACACAATTTTCGCCTATCGGAAATTAACTTCGTCTTATTCACTTAAGACTTGCGTCCTGCCGGCTTCACCTCCGAACGGACTCGTTCATTTGACTTCTTAGTTTCTTCTGGCCTTCATTCATTGCTCTATAGTTTAATCCAACTCGGACTAACCATTTACTTCTTTGGAAAAACATCTGTTCCCAATAAAAATGTTCTAGGCTCAGCATTAACTTTCATTCCGGCAAAGTAATAACTTACTTTCGCTCCCTGTAACCAACTCCTTCCAACCAACTCGAAGGACTCATTCCATCTCCACTGACGGACTCCTTCTGACGTCACAAAACTTCCCCTTCATCACGTCATCAATTTACATATATAAATTTCTCCGGATCAATCACATTTCAAAAAAACAAAAAAAAATTGTTTCAAGCAATTTTCTTTAAATACAAATATAACTCAAAGTAATTAAATTATTTAACTTCAATAATTTAATATATCACAGCAATAATGATATCTGGGGGCACGGAAGTGCCCCCGCCAAGACGAGCCGAAGGCAGGAAGGGCACTACGTACCTTTTCTGGAAGTGTTTCATCGTATTTTCGAACAATCATAGCTTCGGCCTAGATAATACTAGAGAGCTCAAATTTTCAGGATATGATGCAGTTACCAGACTAATGAAATACGCTAAGTTTCATTTATCTAGCTTTTATACTTTGGATTTTATTGAGATCTGAAATACGTCGAACCCTCAATGCTTCGGCCTAAATAATACTGTGTAATAATGTGATTTCTTACAAAAGTGCAAACAGCTTGTATATACAAGTTGACCAATAGAAAAACAGAAAAGTAGGGTATTGAAAAAAAAATTGATTTTCTAAATAATCTTAAAACTAAATTTAGTTGTAATAGATAATCCCACCAAAAACATTTCATGTAAAATAAGTTGCCAAGACTCGCATGCTCATAACGCTTTCACTGTTAAAAAGTGATCAGATCTCATCCTACAAAAAGAAATGAAATCCCACCCAAAACACTTCGTGTAAAATAGGTTGCCAAGACTCACATGCTCATAATGCTTTCACTGTTAAAAAGATATGAGATCTCATGTAGAGCCAAGCCCCTAACTCTACGAGGCCTAACTTTACAAGCCCTAACTCTAAAAACCCTATATCTTGGTCAAAAAGTATGGCTTGGCCGTTTCATGGAACTATTTCATCTCACCCAAAACATTTCATGTAAAATACGTTGCCAAGATGCTCCTAACGCTTTCACTGTTAAAAAGTTATCAGATTTCGTATAGTGCCAAGCCCCTCACTATCCATGCCTAACTCTAAAAACCCTACTATCTTGGTCAAAAAGTATGCCTTGGCATACTCCATATCCTTTACATAACTCCATGGGATTGTTTGTGTGACAGCCACGAAAAGGAACTAGAGATGCCATAGGATGTTTGAGAATGATGGGAGAAAGAATGTTAGAAGTGAATAAAGACTTATTTGTTTGTTTATTGATTGGGAAAAGGCATTCGATAAGGTTAATTGGTATATACTACTGAGGATTTTAAAAGAAATTGGCATTGATTGGAAGGATAGAAGACTAATAAAGGAGATGTATTGTAGGCAGGCGGTGACTGTAAAAGTAGGAGATGATGAAACTGAAGAGATGAACTTAAATGTGGGAAAAACCAAGGTGATGAGAATAAGCAGGCAAGAAGGTAGTGTGAATATCTCTTTAGAGGGAAAGATTATACAGCAAGTAAAGGCTTTTAAATATTTGGGAAGTCTGGTGAGATGGGATGGAAGTTGTACCGAAGAAATAAGAAGTAGAATAGCAATGGGTAAAGGAGCATTTGAAAAGGTAAAAGCACTGTTGACAGCACAAGGCATTTCAATAGAATTAAGGAAAAGGTTTGCTAAATGTTTTGTATGGAGTGTGATGTTATATGGTAGTGAATCATGGACTATTAAAAAAAAGGAAGAAAGATTTCTAGAAAGTTTTGAAATGTGGCTCTGGAGAAGAATGTTAAAAGTGAAATGGTCAGATAGATTAAGGAATGAGGACGTTTTAACAAGAATAGGTGAAAAAAGGAAATTGTTAGAAACCATACGCAAGAGAAAAACATCTTGGTTAGGACATGTGCTACGAAGAAATTGCCTACAACAAAGAATAATAGAAGGAAAAGTAGAAGGAAAGAGAGGAAGAGGCAGAAGAAGGATTGGAATGCTGGATGATGTTAAAAGGGGAAGAAAGTATGAACAATTGAAGAAAGATGCACAGGATAGAAGAAAATGGAGAACGTCCAATTGAAACCTGTCGTAAAGACAGTTTACACCAGAGAGAGAGAGATAGGATTTTTAGAGTTAGGGCTTGTAAAGTTAGGCCTCGTAGAGTTAGGGGCTTGGCTCTACATGAGATCTCATATCTTTTTAACAGTGAAAGCATTATGAGCATGTGAGTCTTGGCAACTTATTTTACACGAAGTGTTTTGGGTGGGATATACATTTTCATTCAAACTAATTTAATTTCTGAAATGATAGGAACCAAATGAAAATTTGAATTTTGAATCGATTTCATTGCTCGCCAATATATTATCGTTTATTTCGGAAATTTACTAGGCTTAGGCTGGGCTGTCTAGACCTAGTTGGAGTTCTTAGACCCTCCCGATACAGAATGACATTAAATTAAACTAAATTCTTTTTCAACTGCAGCGGTAAAGCACGAAAGTAGAAGGCAAAAAATAGAGTCAAAAGAAGCAACATTTTACAAAGTGGTTAGCAAATGTCGTACTCAATGATTCATCAAAAATTACTATAAATCGAATCTAACTTCTTCAGAAATTGCATTCTTTAAATATATCTTGTGCCTCGGACGGTACTGTTCTGGTTATCATAAAACAGTTGTGATCTTTTCTTCTGCTACATGCTGTTTTGCTCTTTTTTATTCAGATTCGATGAATTCATTGCAATTTTTTTCGCAAATTGTTTTGAAAGCTATTTCTTTTTTTTTCAATTAATAATTCACTATGTTTAAAACATTTACAGTCAATAAGAAAATTCCGTTTTCAGGAAGAAAATAAATTCTTCTTCTTTAATATCTTTTTTTATTATCGATATTTCATTTTTTTTCCAGAGAAATTCTTCAGAATCATAAAGAGATCTTGTCGGATATTCATTAATTTCGAAAACTCTTTTCATGTTGTCAATTTCGCTTTTCCATAACATTTTGTTTTTTGTATTATTTACTATTCTTTTCACATAATTCCTAATCAATGCCTTCCTTGTATGTATATTATGCCCTGAGTGAAAATTTAAACGAAAAGATTGGAAATGAAAAATTGACATCATGAAAAGAGTTTTTGAAATTCGTGAATATCCCAGATATATGAATAAAGTGATAAATGATTTCATTAAAGATAGGAAACTGACGAAAAAAACAGAAACCAGAAACAATGAAGAGGATTAGAAAAGAGTATTAAAATTACAATTCAAATTTAGTGTAACTAGGGCAATAAAAGAAATATGTAACCAATGCAACATGCGATTAGTATATTATAAAGTGGTTAAATTAATAAATAGAAATAAAGCAAATAAAGAAGAATCCATAATGAGTACTATGGGAGTGGTGGACAAATTAAGGTATAGAAACTGCAATGAAAATTTTTTACGGAAGTACAGGCACAACCATTAGGAGAGAGCGTATAAGAACATATAAGTGTTTTTATAAATAATAGGGAAAGTGTGTCAGATTGGGCAGACCACTGTAAGGTTTTTGACCATAATACTGACCATATAGTTGACATTTTATTCCAGATAGAGGAAAAAAAATACGATTAATGTTAGTATCGTGTGCGAGAAATTTAATGCCATGTATGAATAAAAATAAAGTTTTACAAGTTTGTGTCATAGCCTATGAATGGTTTAAGAATAATATCGCATGATAAAGAAAAAAGAACGTTTTTTAATAATTTCACAAAAACATTTTATTATTGGAAATGAATGTTTTGTTTGTACATAAAAGATGTAAATTATGGTTTTTGGACAAGAATTTTTATATTTGTTGCAGAATGTATTATATTCCTATTTTTTTTTCATTTTTTTTATATTTTCATTTTATTTATCGTAATAGTAATTTTTTTTTATTGTTTTTTTTAGATAATTTTTGACCTAATTTCTTTTCATTTCATAGTTTAGAAGATAACGTTTGTTCGTCTTATTATTTTTATATATTTGAAAAATATCAATCATCCCGTCTTTTATACATATATATATTTTTTGTTTTTAAAGGGAGGAAATTTGTTGTTGTGGATTTATTTTTATTTTGTAGAATCATTTGAATATTGAGTATCATTGGAATATTTATTTGTTTTTATATTTTTGTATACTTTATATACATATATTTTTATATTCACACATAATTTTCCGTACAATAACTTTGCTCCCCTTATTTAAAAAGGATGAAACCAAACAATTAGTAGTGAATCAGTCAGTAAATGCATAATAACAAATTGATTTTCGGTTGTGGATGATCCTTTTGCAAATCAGAAAAGAAATATATAAAGATGTGACATTCAAATGTCTAAAATAATTCGACAAATAATAATAAATCATGCCCTCCTCAACAAAAATCATTAAAACGCTATCATGAGGAGTTAATTATTGAGTATCATCTCCTTTTAATCTCTTCAATAATAACTTAATTATTCTTTGAATCCCTTAAAGAATACAGATCACACTTTCGTGAACCTTAAATTATCAAATCCTTTCTGTGCTTAATTTTTATTGCATTTTTCACCATTAAGCTGAAAAATAAAGGTTGTGAATAATATTACGTTACAACTCTAGAAAAAATTGTACAGAAAACTAATAGAGAACTCTTAAGTCTTAAATTCAATTTTTTTCATTCAGATGAATTTTATCTTGTTGTTCATTGGTTCCCTGGAGAGAAGAGACTTCACAATTACCAAAGAAAACAATTTAGTATGATATAATATTGCACTGCTTAATTTACAGAGAATATTGAGAATAAAATAAATATGACCCATTCGACCAACCCTTAAAACTTTTTAAAACTTTCTCACACACAAAAAAAAAAAAAAAAAAAAAAAATATATCTTCTGATTGTTAACAAATAAAATAATAATATGTGTTGTTTATTAAAAGGAAAAAAATGCAGAATATGCAGCTCACATTGCCAAGAAAGTTCACATAGAATATACTTAAGATTAATTTTATAATACGTAAAAGTAAATAAGAAACACCACATCTACGATGCCATATCATCATAAATGCTTCTCACTACAGTTTTATCGTAAGCAGGTTCCTCCCGTGTATTACAACAAATTTTTTACTGATATTTTCTTTAGAATCTAATAAAAAACTTAAATGATATGTAATCACTTCAAATAAATCACTGATATTACTTATAACAGTTACGGTAATGAAATTCCCCTTTCAAACATTTAAAATTTAAATGATGAAGTGTTATAAATAGACTTTTCTGAACAACGTTCATTAAATTTAAAGTCAGGAAAATATTACATACAAATTGAGCAAATGTGATAGTTTATAAAATAAAATTCTCCCTACAGTTTTAGCATAAGCTGACATCAGTTTAATATTTACAAGATTTTTTTATTGATATTTTCTTGAGAATGTAAGAAAAAACGATCTAAATGATTGGTAATTACTTGAATGAAGACACTGACATTACTTGTAACAGTTAGGGCAATGAAATTCAACTTTCAAACATTCAAGTGTTGTAAATAGACATTTCCGAAGCACGTTTTAACATTACAATTAAATTCAGGAAAATATTACAATCAAGTTGAGCAGATGTTATAGTTTAAAACTAAAATTAGAAAGAATGCTATTAGTTTCGTCTGCAGTTGCACACATCAAAAGGCACTAAAACTTTAAACATTGGTTTTTATAATGGAAGCGAGGAGAGTAAAAATTGAAATGATTGGAGGGATGTCCTACATTTACTTCTTAAATTCAAACTCTCTCGTCAATCTAACAACTTAAAGTTTACATTTAAAGAATTAGACTGGTATTAGGATTTTATTTTAACAAAATAATATTCTTATACTTGTGATGCCAAATTTAATTTGTTGTAAATAATTGTATGATTTTTTTTCTGTAACTCTTATTTAATTAAATAAAGCGCATTTTCACTCAATTTACATCCAATTTAAAATTGAAAAAGTTGTAATTTTATTTTGAGTTTATGATTAAATATTTGTTAACAAGACACGATTGGAATCAGATTGGTAAACAATTAAACACTAATAATCTAATACAGATAACATGAGTGATTCTATCTCTTTCAAACAATAGCTGCATTGAAACGTAAAAACGTCTTTTCTTATTCAAAATCTTCTTTATTATTAATATTTGATTTCCTTTTGCAGAGAACATCGTCAATACCAGATTCAGAACAGGAAAATTTGTATTTTCTCTTCCTCATCAAGAACTCGTTACTTGTCTACATCTCATTACAAATTAAAAATAGGTCTTAATTTAGAATAATTAAAACTTTTAATATTTCAATATATAATTTAAAACTTTGAATAAACAATGAAATGTTTGTCCAAAAACATCTTTTTATATACAAACAAAACATAATCATTTCCAATAATAATACTTTTTTGTAAAAATATTAAGATCTTTCTTTTTCTTTACTTCCTATATTATTCTTAAACCATTCATTAGCTATATCACTAACTTTTAAAACTTTGTTTTTATTTATACATGGCATTAAATTTATCATACATGATTCTGGAATAAAATGTCAACTATAGGGTCAGCATTACGGCCCGTACGGGAAGGTCCTGTAGTATGGGACAGCTAAGCCTTTTTTGCAAATTGCAAGATTGTTTAAGACTAAATCAAATTGAAAGTTATACTAAAACAAACTTCAAGGTGTTATAAAAACACCCTTTGAAGGAATTACGTCAAACCGGAGCGATACCATATTTTTTTGTTTCATTTGAAAAACCCTTACATTTTGCTCATTCAAAATGTTGGAGGGTTGTTGGGACACCTTGTATAAGTTACGGAATAAACCAGTCTCATTTGTAATTCTACCTTCTACAATAAAATATGTAATATTATATGTTACAAACCATTATTATGAGTATTAATAACCTTAAAAAACTTAAATTTAAGTTTTTAAAAATTTTAATTTTAATTTTTTGCCACTTTAAGAAATTAAAATATGTTATGAAAACAATCTGTTATCACAAATGTTTCTTTATTTGACACACTTTGGTAAATAAGTGAAAAATGGTAAGCAATTAGCAATTGTTTACATAAATGCAATAATTTTTTACAATACAGCCATCGCATTTGTAAAAAAGACTGTCCTCAATATTAGCACAATTCTCGTGGGACATCCCAGGCACTCACTACACTGTATCCAGTCTTCATCGAAGGATTCTCCACAAACTAGACAGTAGAAAACTTCTAGGCCAAACATCTGCTTTGTAGAAACTGGTCTCCTTGTCTTTTCTTATCAGTCTAAAGTAGGTAACTTCTTAGGTTTCATTGGTAACTTGCTTGGTGGGTGCTTGATTGGTTTCAGTCTTTGAATCATCAAATTTAACTTTTTTTCGGGCATCGTCAGATGTTGGTTGTTTCTTTGTTGTTAAGTTTTCATTTACGTCCACGGATAACTTTCTTTCCTTTGGCAATGTTCATCATTTTATTTTTATTTTTCAGTTTTTCTTCTCGCAACAACCTTCTTGATTCCGCGAGCATTTTTTTCTTTTCCTTCTCTGTCTTCTTTACTTCAAGTTGGCTTTTGAATGGAGTGGAAGTTAAAATTTCACTCTTCTCTCCACGGCTGTAACGAGAAACATGTAGTTCTAGTGCTGGAACTACTGGGCAGTGGAGAAATAGATTCCAATAGATTTTGACAGTGAGATTCTCCAGAATTCTGGGATTCATCAATCGAAATACTCAATGGCTAAATAATTGGCTCTGCAGATGAGGGATCAGGAAAAGACATGGCAGGGGAAGATTCAGGTAAAGGCCTGACAGAAAATGGCTCAGGTGTCATGGTTGATCCAGGTAAAATTCTGGTAGGCGAGGGGATAGGTAAGGGCATGGAAGAAGAGGGCCCAGAAGAAGGAGGATTGTTGGGCACATCCAGATCTGCTGCATCAACATTGTTGTTAGTTGAAGGGGCGAAATCCAAATCACTGAAAACATTTGGATTCAGTGGGAAAATACCAGTACAAGCAAAGCCTGACTTCGCCAACTCCATCCAGCAAATTTTTGAGTAGGCTGTATCCACTAATCCAGCAATATCTTTCAAAGAGATCTTGATATTGGGATATTGACGCATCCACAAAGAACATGCCTCATAATAGGCATTTTTAAAAGGCTTCATCACAGTTCTTTCAAGGGGCTGAAGCCTTTGCGAAGTGTGCGATGGAAGGCTCAGCATGTGGATGTGGTGATCTTTTGCAAAAGTTATTACTGCCAGGTCTTTACGGCTTGCATGGCCGTATAATATGAGAAGGATAGGTTCTTTTTCGGTTGGGTTTACTCTTACCACGAACAGATTAAGCCACGTGAGGAAACCATCCTTCGTAATCCAATCATTGGCTGACCGTCGAAAATACTGTCTACAGGTGCGCCTTTCTTAAGATCTTTGTCTATTCTCGCTCGTCGGAAGACAAACAAAAGAGGTACAAAGATGTCCCCAGTAGCATTGATGGATAGTAGAATTACAACATTTCTTCCTCTTTCGGCGGAAGTCAATTTTCCTACCTGCTTCTTGCCTTTCACTGACATCACTTTCAGTCTGTTAGTGTGGACACTTGAAACACCTAATTCGTCTGCATTGAAGATCTTTGAAGGGCCGAATTGTACTTCACCATGAGATCGGTAAGCATTCTGTAAAATCTATCAAGTTGCTCCTTGTTGAAGCCTGCTGCTCTCTGCAAACTTGTCGACTCCGCTGTCCTAAGCCGAAGATCTGCATGTCTTTTCATAAAATCATAGTAAAAATTCTTATCGGCCATATTTTTTGTTTTATTAAATCTATGTTTTATCTTAAGTTTATCAGCAAATTGATAGGCGAGTTTTAAGAAGCCTATTTTGTTCAATGGCATCAGCTGACTGTCAAGATTTTTTACATGGTTATGTAAGATTTGCTCCTGTTCATCGTTAAACGTTCTAGGAAATGCTTTTAAATTCCCTAAGGAGGGTTTCATCTGTACTTCTTGCCCTTCATTGAAACTTTTCAGTCTTCGCTCAATCGTACTTTTCGGTACTAAAAAATGCTCGCCTGCAACTCTCACAAGTCAGCGACATTTTCCCTTGCTTAACTTGTTCGATAGCCTTCTTTAAATCCTCCTATTCCCACTTCTGTCTCTGTTTAGGCCTCACCATCTCGTCTGCGAATAAAAAAAAAACAAAATAAAAAACATAAAAATATTGCCTTATTACTGTTTTGTCCACAATCTTTTTAGTTGTTTCCAGTTATTAAATAAATAATTATTTAAGCAATTTATTAGTTAAATATTATTTATTTATTTATTTATGGGAAGTACGGATTGTTGAAACATATAGTAAAAATAATGAACCTGCTTTATCTAGTTAAGGTAATCGCCAAATTTGTGCATTTCAATTTTGTCCCATGCAACCCTCAACGCACCTGTCCCATACACCCGGATTGTAAAGCGACGCAACTTTTACTCTAAAGGTCAAACTATCAATCCGATCGGGAAGAATCGCTCATAACTTACTTACAATAACCTTTAGTTGCTACCAAAACAATTAAACCATTTGGGATGGTCTAAAGTTATCACCGTGCACGAAAATTTGGCGCAAAACCACGAGTCACAAGAGAACGCGTTGCAAAACAAATTCAACGCATCACTGCGTTTTTCACGGCAATGCCGATGTAGGTCCTGCCCCTTACATCGCCTGTCCCGTACAACATGCTGTCCCAAACTAGAGGACCTTCCCCTAACCCTACAGTGATCTGCCCAAACTGAAACATTTCTTTCTATTATTTTTAAAATCACTTTTATGTTCTAATAATGTCTCTCCTAATGTTTGTTGCTCTACTTCCGTAATAATTTTCATTGCAGTTCTTG
>JAFIDM010110944.1:0-12309 GCA_023159025.1 Thereuonema tuberculata | reverse complement strand
AGCAGGCTAAAGATTTTTAGGTAATATTTCCTTCAATCTTACCTTGTTTAATGTCTAAATCACACGATCGTAATTTTCGTCATTGTTTTGATCATTGACACCAGTCATTGAAGCTCTTTGATCGTGTGATTTGGGCATACTATGCTCAATTGATTTTTTTTTTCCCCTGATTGATAAAATATAGGCCTAATAATGAAGATAACAATAATATCATCGAATACAATTACAATTGGAAAGGTATTCTGTCTGAGATAGTTTTCTGAAAAACAGATGGCAGACCTGACAGTCATGACATTGTTTGTAGCGTATTAATTGAACGAGTCACAGTAATAACCGTCTGAAAATGAATTCTAAAGTATAGAGAAGTAAAACCGCATTAATTCACTATAAATCTCTTCAATAATTTTAATGTTTATTCGTGTTGTTTACAGAGGTAATATCGTATTTCAAATACTAATCTAATAAACATTTTGGAAAAACTCGGAGGAAAATTTGGGATGAAACTTAGCCTGTGTTTAAACGGATGTAGACCTCTCCCTAAAACATTTTAAAAGAGGGCTGACGAACACAGTAAGCAGAAGTTCTCGTACGACTTTCTTTCAAATAATTATACAAGTCTACAAAATTAAATTCATTTAAAATGATAATAACTTTGAAGAAGGTTATTTTTATTGTTATTTTTGAGTACAATTAAATAAAAATATATTTCAAACGTTTCTATTAATTCATGTTACTTTGCAAAAAAAAAGTAGGAGAAAAATCATAAATTGTGTCTATTTTACATGTTAGTAATAATATTTTCAGTTTTTAGTCATGGAAATGTTTTAATAAATATGTATTTGATATTCTTATCAAGAGAAAACAACAGTATTAATTCTTTTACTTACAATATTTTGTCACGTCTTGGTTTTTGAAAAAAATTTGCTTTTATAAAATAAAAGGGCCTTTTTTTATATTTTCCATTTTTGAATTTAGCATAAAATTATCAAGACTCAAAATCCATAAAAAATAATGAAAACAATTTTTCCATTTCCTACTTGCTTACGATTCGTTTTCTATTGTGATTTCTCTGATTTCGGTAGTGATGGAAAATGTTAAAAACAAAACAACAAAATATATTTTTATGTAGTATTATATTTTAATACAGTACATACATACGCCCGACCTCAGCCGATTGCCCGCGAACTCTGCCGAACGGGCCCGGAAGGCTTATTCAGTGTAAAAAAAAAACCCTTAGACCGATGCCGGATTATTGAATGTGCCGGATTATCGGATGCCGGATTAGCGGGGGTTTTACTGTAATAAGAAAAAGTAATGATGAAGCATCCGTAATTACAAGGCAGTAACAAAATTAACAGAAAGGTATATTTCGGAAGTTGTTGGATTTAAGCCACCCCTCCCCCACGTATACAAATATATTGTAAGAACTGCAGTGCATTACAATTAGAAATAATTGTACTGTTACAGTTGATTTTTCCTTGTCCCTTCCAAACAAAAACAAAAATTAAATACACTTTTTAACTATCAGATAATTTGATGTTTACGTAAGAATAAAGTCGATAAACTGCATAAAAATCACATTAATTATTTTTATTTTTTTTATTGCAATATTATCGCCGAAAACAAAGTTCAACTTGTTTATCAATCTTTTTTATCTCCTAATATTTTTAATTAATCTTTTATCTTTTAATCCCTATTCAGTTAAACACCTTGATAATTTTTTTCTTCTTCTCTTAACCGGTGATATCTGGCTTTTGCCATTCCAATCTGCTTTTAATCTCACACCGATCAGATCCAGTTTCTTATCAGAACGACAACCATACGGAACAATATGCCATTTACTCACGTGACCTTGGCAAAGGTCGTTGTGCGGGGAATCAACGCATCCGCCGAATCGGGCGTTTTTCATTATTCAAACTATTTTATTTTTTTGTTTGTTTTTCTACAAAAATAGTTCTATAATTTTTTTTTTAAGCCTAAAGCCACTTACTTTACTATCTCATCCAATAATTTCCGACCGAATTTAATAAAGGCACGATACAACAGTAATTCAATATCAGTAATTATGAGTTAATAAATTTAACTATAAATTAATCGTAATGGTTATCGTGTTTGATTGCTTGATTTATGATGTAATTTTGAACTCGAAAGCGATTTTAAAGTCAGAGCGAAGAATAAACTGGTTCATCATATTTTCATTAAGCATTGTTCGCGTTTCCGGTTTTCCCATAATTCATATCGCCGATCTTTATAAACTGTAGTCATGTTTTCAATTTATTAAATAGCTTGATGCAGACTCCATTGGTTCACCAAACTTTTTTTTTTGTGTTTGTCCCGGTTTCCGATCTCTTGTCCCAGCGTCCCAAAAGAATTACGTAAACTGTGCAAACCCTTTTTTTTTTTTTTTTCCAATTAAATGAATAAATAGTCAGAAGAAATCTTGTATTATTATTATTGCCACGATTTTTTATATCAAAGAAACTAACTTACAGGTTTTTTTTTTTTTTCCTTTCAATATTTTTAGTGATTCCTTACAGGGGAGGCCGAGGGGGAGGGGTGGCAAATTATTAAGAAAGACCAATGATGGAACTTGACCACTGGATTTCATTGAATGAATGAGTTTCGCGCGTCAATCAATTGCAGTATCACTTTTAACAACGCAAGCGTCTGATAGATTGCAAATTCTACGGGATCGCTTGATTTTGGTTACTACAAACTGGAAATTGATTTTTTTTTTTTTGGAAAATTCATAGAATAAAGATGCAACCAGAATCCAGAAAAAAAAAAAATAAAATAAAAAATTCTCACTTATGGATTTTTGTGCTTAATTTATTTTATTAATTTATTTTATTTTATTAATTTAACTTTATTTAATTTATTAAGTAACACAAGCACATCTTGTAAAATAACGACAGGTAAATAATTAACGCGTTTTCTGTTTGTTCGTGCAAATTCCAGTATCACCTTCTCAGTGTCGTATAAATATCAAAAGTTAAAATATTAGTTTTATTAAGTATAATTGATTAGGAAAAAAAATGATTCTAATGCTTGATTCGCAGTTTAACCTTAATATCTTTTATTAACATTATGAAATTATTTATAAATTATACTGTGTCTAAGATGTGTAGTTGAATGACATCACCTGAAAATGTATTGTTATCATCAAAAATCTTGGAGAAGGAAGAAAGGAATTATCTTCCAATGTTTTAATATAGTAAGAGGCGTTGCAGAAGTATTTATTTCACAAATTATTTTTTACTAAATTCTTTAACGAAGGGACTGATACACAGACAAGCAACATCACGAGGCTCTTCCTCGATAACAATCACGCTTTAAAAAAAAAAGAGAGAGAAGAAAAATTAAATTCTAAAAGAAAAATCTTTCAAAAGCGTAGATAAGACAAGATTATCATGTTACAACCCAAAGGAAAAAATCTAGAATGATATCTCCTCTACACCATTGCAAAAGACTTCATTACCATTTTTATTTATTTTTTTATTCTGAAGATAATTATCAGTTATCTGTGGATTTCATCATGTGTTTAAGATTTTGGAATATTTACATAATAGAACTGATCTTTGCGAAACTCAATGAAGGCATTTACAACGCGAACGTTAGGATTATTAGCCTAAAAATAAAGAATAAAATTATTACAGTTATTCGAATTGATTTTTACACAAGTTATATTAAAGTTGAAATGTAACGTTTTGTTTTCTTTTTTCTTTTGGTGAATTCATTTTTCAAAAAATGTTATATTCATTTTTCACAATTTTCTTTTTACATTCTGGTTCACCAAAGACTCTTCTGATTCAAATGTAAAGATTTCTTAAGCCTATTTAAGAAGCTATTTTAGCATATTTTGTTTTACAACTGCATAATATTTGCAAAGGCGAGCAATGCACTTGGACGAAACTTGACTAGTTCGACTTAAATTGATGAAGAAATAATATTTTCCGTTTACAGTTTCAATTAAATAATGTTTAATAATCAAGTTTATAATAAATGTGCAGGCAATTAATGTGAAGATGGAAAATAAAAGTTTTTGTAAGCCTTTTTCAGCTTATCGTCGAGGGTGAATCTGGCTGAAGAGTCCTAGCAAGGACGAAACAGCTGTCCCAGATTCACGCCGATGATGAGGTCAAGGCGTGAAAGCTAACCCTAAGACTTTTATTTTCCATCTTAAATATTGTTTAAGTTTAAGGAATTATTGCAAATTTCTTCTACATGAAGTTTAATAAAATTTCTGTTGTGTTTCATCTTTAACCTCTTTTCATGTTTTGTGGGCCTTTTTTTTAATTTTTTTTTTTAATTTTTGATTCATTTGATAAAAACCCTTAAATCTTACTGGATGAGCACTGGATAACTCTGGCTGACGAGAGTAACAAGCTCGAGCCGACCATGTTAGAGCTCCAACAAGCCGTAGAATTCCACTTTTTTTTTTTGTTTTCTCGTTATTGAACAGAGATTGATATTATATCTGAAGAAAAAATATTTTTAAATTAATACTATAAATTCTTATCGTATATTTCTAATAGTCTGTTTTATAGATCAGAGTCAGGATTTATACTTGTAGATCAGTTTATTTTTACTTGAGTTACTAAATCCAAATTTTGTGAATCATTAACTACTCTGACGAAGAATGTAATTATAAGTTTTATTTCTATTTTATAAGTTTTATTTGTATTTTCAAAAATTAAAAAAAAGTTAATTAAAAAAAAAAAAAGAAGTTTTTATATGTTAAGCTGTCTTTTCCTTCATTATAACGGCATCATTTTTAGCGACCCATATCAGTGCTAATGCGTTTGTCCTGTACGTCTGTCCGTGTCTGTTCTTCTCGTGACAACTCCCGAACGGAAGATCAGATCGGCAAACAGGCTTCACCATCGTGTTCAGAGGCCGAAGCACCGTAGGAATGGGGTATGTATTTCTGACTATCCGAAAAAATGCGGACGAAGTCGACTGTTTGTTTGCCTGAAACTGTTATAAATACGGTCGAATAAAAATATAGATTATATAGCAGATACTCTAAACTAAAGCAATATCCAAATTTCATGTCGATCGAGTCAGTAGTTGTCTAGGAAAAAATTCCCAAACTTCACCTTTTCCCGGTGGACAGTCGGTTGTCATTGCGCACCGGATCACCCTCCAACGCTCCTTATTATTTTTATATGAATTTGTTGGCGAAAAAAAAAATCCTGATTTTTATTTTAATTTATTTTAATTTTATTTTATCTTATTTATCTATATTTTTCAAGGCTTTTTAAACATCTGACTTTTAGAATATATTAGAGCATATTTTCTGAATTTAATAACGGAATTTTTTATTAAAATCTCCCTTCATGTTTATATATTTTTTATTGGAAGCCTTTTCGATCGTCCTTTCTCCAGCTATTAAAATACAGTAGAGCCCCGATTATCCGCGGGATTGGGTGGCAAGGACTTCGCGGTTTACTAGGTGTAAACACGAAAAAAAATATTTCGCCATTAAAAACTACTTTTTATTGTAGAAAAAACATAATATATAAAACTTTTAAAATATAGTACAGTAAAGCAGAAACCTTTGCTCTACGTTTGCATCCACAAATTCCGAGAAGGTCTATAAGATCACGATGCACAATAAACCTGTCAGTAATTTTCGACCTTCGCACTGTAGGGCCTACTGTATTTTCCCTGTTGTTGGCTTGGATTAAAATTGGTTTTTTTGAGGTTCGTAATTAATAAAATTTTTCGCGGGCACTCCCGGACGCGGATCATCCGCTTGCGGATAATCGGGGCTCTACTGTAAATGGAAATTACATGAATAGATCTCTTGCTCATGATATCACTGTCATTATTATAAAAAATAAATTTCTTTTAAACAATTGTTTATATTAAAATACCAATTCATGAAATGTTACTGTTTGATTGCTACTAAAGTCTTTCGGTACTAAATTACTCCAATCGATTGTACAATTTTTTTCTTCTATTTCCATACCTTTCATCTGGAATTTTTTATTATTTTTTTTCCGTTTCATAATATGTAGCGACAATATGGCATTTGTAGCCCAAACAGTGATATCAAAGTGTATTATTATTATTATAATATATGAGTTATGTACTCGTAGTTGTCCGTTCCGCCACGGTCCAGCGGTCTAAGGGTGGAAGAGATCTTACAAAACTTCAGCCCGTCCATCATCATCTCTACAATCCAAACATCTTACAGATGTGAGTGATACATAACTGGAAAGATTGAAACTTCTAGATGGTAAAATATGAGTTTCGGTCTGTGATTACTGTGTCACAGGAAGTGGCCAAAATGAAACATATCACCACCTCTGCAGCACATGACTAATAATATCATATTGAAATGCATGTTACTTTTAGAAATGGGGAAAAAACGAGTCCCGGTCTGTGCTCACTTCCTGTCGAAAATGAAATACGTACGGGGTTGCTATTGTTTCCAGTGCACTAAGAAACCAGCTTTTTTTTTAATACGAAATAAAAACGATAATTAAAGTCGGCCAAACGAAAGGATGACTTTGACCTTGAACTACACCTATGATCTCTTAATCATTCCAGGACTGAATTTGAGTCGAGAGAGAAGATAAAACATGGCGACTCTCGGACACAGAAAACCGTTGGAAGCGACACAAAAAGGAAGTTATTGGTAACGCTACTTCTTATTTCGAAAAGGCCTAATGACATGCTTACTTATGGCACATCAGAGAAATTGTTTTCGATCGCAGTGCCGTTTTTTTAGACGAGACGTGAGTCAAAGAATCCCATAGTGTTTCTTCGTGTTGGCAATCTCAGGGATGCAATGTCGTCAAAAAAAAACAATTGGAAAAGGTAGGAGACTGATTTTGAACGATTGAAACGAACGAATGAATAAAAATTAATTTTTGAAGTTATATTGGATGAGAAATCAGAGTAGTTCAAGAAAATAAATATCGTCTTTTTTCCGTAAACTTCAAACTCCCTAAATGTTCACTTTCCCGCCATAAACACTGACATATACAATCGATTCAAATTCTACTATTGCGACATCTGGTGTCAACGATCGTTGTTTGGTTTGACCGATAATAGAAATTGAAAAAATTAAGTTTCAGAAGAGGGGAAATCCCGTACTTAATATTTTTATCATTTCGAACGAATTATTTTATGTTAGATAATAAACTTTTCTATATTAATCTCAAAAGTGAGTCACAAATTAACAATAAATCAGAAATATCATTCGATGTTGATAAGAGATATCAATATTGATTTCCCTTTCAATTATTTTGTCATTTTTTTTTTTATCTAAACCATAGTTTCCCAACCTTTGGTTCGCGAAGGATAGTCGGAGATACACGAACAAAAAAAAAAATGTACTGACAGTAAAAACATAGGTCCGCCATTATTTGCAATAAAATCTATAACTACGAGTATATAACTTCTTCTTCTTCCTCTGCAGCTTTTCCCATTTTTGTAGATAGGGTCGCTGTTTTTTCCCCACTCCGCCTGGGGTCGCTGATGAGCAAGGCGCTTGCTCAACCGACGGATTTGGCTAGGGGTTTTACAGTCGGGTGCCCTTCCTGACACTAACCCAGTTCAGAGGGAAACCCAAAGATGCCATAGACGGCGAAAGAAGGGAAAGACGAAGGAGTAAACAACACAGGAAAGAAAGCAAACATCCATGTCCGATGCCGGGATTTGAACCCGGGTACCGGCAAACTGGCCGCAACGGCAGACCGCCGCCTTTGTGTACGAGGTCATTGAAAACCTGATTGACAGAAAACAGATGAAAGAAATCCACAAATAGTTCCGTAGTTCAATCTGTGGAGAACTACTAATACAGAAGAGCAGTCCAAAAGCCTCATGAAAGATATCAGAACTTCATGAATTGATAATAAAGTACGTATTTAGTTTATAGCAGCATTTGTACTGCACACAATTTAGAGGCCTTTTACCAACAAAAAGACGTTTATTAATTCAATTTTTTTAATAAATTTCGACTCTCGTTGAGGGAGTGGGGTTCAATCGCCTGCAGAGGCTAGGTTATTTCTCTTCCAGTGGATTCACTATCCTAAGTCAAACGGTACTTTTCCAGGAGTTATGGCGGCAGAGCGTGGACTGACAACCTCAGCTGAGATCGTTGGCTGATGATCTCAGGAATCTTCTCCCCTGCCAACTACCGTGTGAGCTTTATTATGCGATGATATCTGAGCATAAAATAATAATATTTACAAAGTATAAAGGATTATCCATTAAATGTTTTGCAACAAAATAAGATCAGTAACTTAAAGAAAAAAGTATAGAGATTTTTTATTGAAATATTCTTTTTTAAATTTTGTAATCCTCAGCGTAGAATCTCAGAAACTGTTGAGGGGCAACAGAACAGTATTAATTAATTTCGAAGGTTAAAGAAAAATTCAGCCATGACTTACGTGAAATATTTCATTTAAAAAAATCTTAAAAATTACTTATCTCAAATTCTTATCTTTACTCTTTCTTGAGTTTCTTAACAGAACCACAGAAACACTTCAAACAATGTTTATTCCTAAAAACAATTGACAAACTTGTACCGACACAAAATGGCGGAATAACAAATGTCGTCCTTCTCAATCAATACTAGACAGAAGTCGACGTAATTAGTGTTTTGATTGCTCAGTGTCTCTCTTCCTGTTTATGTTGTCTGTGGTTTTCCATTGGTATCGATTCTTTGTCTCTTAGGAAGGATTTGGGTTCTCCGAAAGAGTTTTAAGGCATCTACTAATGAAGAGGAATTAGCTAAACTCATTGCTCTCACTAACAAACATTTACAGCGGGAAATGAAAGCCGTTCGTTTCGTCGAAGCTTTTAACCTGTCTCTTTCTTCCCTGCCTAGAATACCTTAATTTCCTCTTTGAAGGGAAACCATAAGAAAGTCTTATCTTATTCAAAACGACAGCAAACTTTGATGCCTTTGTAATCCATGGATTACAGAGATGGTAGAGGGTTATCTGTACTGTGCTAGATGATGGAATTTTAATGCACTTCCGGCGTCAACAAATCAAATCGGAAGACCGATATTTGTTTTTTAACCCTATTCTTTAGACGAATTAAGTCGTTAAAATATATAACAGTCTTGCAAAGTATAAAGTATTTTACAAACAACAATGGTGAGACCCAATTGTTTACCAAGTGACATCCTGGTACAGCTGTTTCACGCTCTTTGGCGATCATCAGCCAGGCGCAGTCACCAGTAGACAAGGAGATCTCAGTACTCAGGCTAATAGGAATAACAAATTATTTATTTAATGAAAATTCACAAATAAAACTGAAATTGTAGTAAGAGTGTGTTACTTACGGAGTCAAAATCAGTACATTAACCTACGGAAAAATAAAAAAAAAAGTTAGAAAAATAAGAAAAAGAAACAAAAAAAAAAAACACCCGGACATTGAGAAAAAAAGATTAAGAGAGAAAAAAAAAAGTAGATACCGTATATGCTCCAATAGAGGCCCCCGGCGTTTATTTGCAAAACTAGCCTCGGCTCCCGGCGGTTAATAGAGATCGGCTGCTATTAGGGGCCGGCCATTATTAACAAAAACCTTCAGAATGCAAATATTTTTACACACAAATACCGGCTAATATTAGAAACAGCTACTTTATCTGAATTTCACATGCTACATAAGACTGTTAAAGATAAATGACAATGTCTTTCTGTACCTTTCGCTCCTATTCGTCATCCGAATCCGCAATGACGGCTTCGTTGTTGACGGGCGGTCGCCTCACCGGAAGTTTCTTTCGCGTATTCTACCGCGCGAATCTTAAAGGCAATGTCAAATTACCGTTTCGAAGGCATTTTGTAAGGCAATGTACCGTAAGGTATTACGCACGACTATAAAGATACGGACGCTTACACTAGTACCGGTTGGAAAATATCCAAGACCCGGCTACTGTTAGAGACCGGCTACTATTTGACCGTGTCTCCGCTGCTGCTTTTTAGAGACCGGCGACAATAAGAGCCTCGGCGTTTATTGGAGCATATACGATATGTGGATTTGAACCGACGACCTTCAGTATAACCATCGAGCTGCTAACTGAAATGAGATGGTTGAATTTCTAACATTTAAGCTAATAGCGGAAGTCCAATGAAAGCAATGCCAAATATCTGGAACATGGTAATGATTTATGAGATTGAGAAGAAAAGAATACTGTTAGAATGTTTTAATAATGTATATCCTGTTTCCATTTTCTGTTAATATATTTGAGCAGTTAACAGAAAGTTCCAGTTTCTTACCTTTGTTATCATTTATTTACCCACTTACATCCAAGCTCAGCAAATCATTTTATTGAGATCACCGAAGCTTATTACCAAAAACACTCCATAACCTCGTGTGGCTTGACAGCTTTCCTGCAGACAAGTACATATACGAGATATCTTAACTGAATAGAGAATGTTGGCAGAATTTCGTTCTCTCGTCCTAGATGTACAAAGGAATTTGATTAAAGTGGCAAAGTCTTACCAAAAAACAAGACTTAGACATATTTTGGATCTGATTGATAAACTTAACTCTATTCCAAAGAGGATTAAATATAAGCTTAATCTGAAGCAGGCATTGTGTTAACTTAGATTCACGTTGATATCACATGATTCTATGGCTGCGATCCAGAAGTAAATAGCGCTTCAGTCAATGGATTGGAATGAATCCAAACGGAACTACTTAAGAGCAGAGAACCTGTTGATAGCATTTTTCAGAATAAAAGAAAATTTTCTTTTGAAAATAGCCAAATAAGGGCTGAGATGTTCAAGTTGAGAAATAAAGCTGTACGCAAAACATTAAGACAAAATTGGGTGAGAAGATTTTTTTTATTTATTTATTTATTTATTTGAATTCTTTAAAACGTTAATGGCTTTTCGCAGAAGGATAGCTTTACGTCTGTTATCAAATATATCTTTAAGCCAATTGCTCAATTAATACTGTATCTTATAATAGCTCTTAAGGATTTTTTATATTTATGGCTGCTCTCGAGAACTTGTCTCAAACGAGCTCGAAAACGTGTCACTTGCCAGTTGCAGCTGGCCCATTTTGCTATCGCTTAACACGGGAAGAGAACTTCAGGTGGCAAGTCTCGTTTTGTTCTCGTTGATACCGCAATTAAAAACTGCGTGTCGATGGGAGCGATGAAAATGTTGGCTTTTCAGCTTAACTGTTGTCGATACCTGATACTTCCGACAGCAGTGACGAAGAAAAAAATACGTAAAACAGACATCGTTTCGTTTTGTAAAGGTCAATCAATAAATGAAGCTCGTCAGGATTCCACCTAATTGCCGCCATTTTTCAGATATGTATTTCTCGCCGCGACGTGTGCTGGTGTCGAATTGCGTCTAATATTTGCCTGAATTTAGAACTTACTGTACTTAGAGTCAAGTGGGAGATTTTTAGAGCAAGTGGGGGGTTTTCGAGCCACTTGCCGGTTTGAGGCAAGTTTTCGAGAGCGTGTAAAGCATCCATTACAAAACAGAAATGGATCTGAAAAAATAAAAAAAGCTTTAACGTGAAACTACAGCAGAGCCTGGATTCCCATTAACTTTTGAACCGGTAGATGGATCTTCTTGTAACTTGGTATGCATATTTAAGAATTAGAGACGATTGAATTTTAATATTTGAAACGTTTTTCCAAATGGTTCCTTGTCAAGAAATCCGCTCAACACGAAAAAAGTTCCCATAGAAAAGCACTGAAATTAACCAATGGATTTCTATCCTATTTCTCTTAATCCTTCATTGTTTTAAAGAATGAATTTGAATCCCCTTTTAGGAATGCAATAATTAGCGCGCGGTTTGATGAGTTTTTAAATTTATTCTTATTTTGATAAGTTATTTTGTTTTCCTTCCATAAAAGGGTAATGGGCACAAAACGTATGGGAAGTTACCCCACCCCTGTATAATGTTAAGATATATACCTATAGAAAGAAGAAGTAGAACATATTTTATTATTATGCTCAATTATTATTCCGTTCGGAGTTAAATAGGTCTAAATGTGACCATCTAGTTGACATCGAATTACATAATAATTCTCGAATTTATTATGTAATTAACTTTTAATAATTATTATAATTAATAATTAATATTATAGCCGTGCCGGCGTGGTCGTGCTGTCTCAGGCGTCGGTCTGCCGTGCGGCCTGTGTGCCGGTATCCGGGTTCAAATCCCGGTCAAGAGCATGGATGTCTCATCTTTCTTCTTCTGTGTTTCGTCCGTTTCTCCCCTGGGACTTACTATCTCAGGGTTATTTCTGGACGGGATGTGAATCTCGTCCCCCCCCTGGAATTTCCTACGATGTAGGGCTAGCCTGTGGTCCATCGT
>JAFIDM010110942.1:0-12312 GCA_023159025.1 Thereuonema tuberculata | reverse complement strand
TTACAACCCTCTAAGGTTAGCTACGAAGGCATTGAGGGATTGGCCCTACTTCCACCAAGAAGCTGAACAGTGCAATCTCCATCACTTTTTACAATGCATTTCCTATGGTGTTAGGCATATCCGACAATGAATTTAGTTCAAAGAGTAAACACTAGATGACACTAGCTTACACATCAGACACAAAGTTCAGTTTTCATGGAGGAGTGGGATTGACCCTTCTTCCACCAAACCCTTCAATTCTCTCCAAGTTAAGGATAAACTTTAAAATATGTGACACAAAGTAAGAATATCTCAGTATCTAACGTTAATCATCGTATTCTAAAATACACCAGGTTATCTACAGAATAACTACATACATACAAAATACTTAATGCAACTGTCCTTTCTGCTATGAGATATTGGCTTTCACTTGCAATAATTAATTAATTAGTTCATTTTAATAGTTCTTTGAATGACATTCAGCCAAGTCTTTTTATTGACAAATAACATACAAACAGTTTTAAGAGGATAATCTACGATTAAAGTTTCTCTGATCTTAATAATAATGAATAAACCAATCTAAAAGTCGACAAAGAAGTACTGCGATTGTAATGAAATACAATCGTCTCTCCTAAGTGAAAGCAAGACTTACAGTACTTACAGTTACAGAGACCTATCGTCCTCGTCGTCATCAAGAAGCAAGCTGGCGTTCGTCGGGAACTACTCTCGGAAATAACTGAAGTGGGCTGCTCGCCTTCCCTTGTCTCCTTACAAGCGCAAACGGTCGACCGTCGCGTCGCCTGATTTTCTCGAAGCTGTAAGAAGCTCTCGACACATCATCCCATGGTTCCACGTCTTGGGTATGAGACTAGGCTAGAGTCTTTCATTGGTACGATCAGGTTTCTCCAACACTAGGGATTTTCATCTTCGTATTTCTGCCTGAAAAGAAATTGTAGTCTCTTTCTTCTCATGTTATGGAAATCTCAAAATATCCCAAACTGTGGAGAATTTACCGGATACGGATCGATACATTTCAGCAGATACCGCCGATGGAAGTTAACTATAATTGAATTCATATTCTCCGTCTTTACTGACATGCATTTTTTTCCCCAACAAAATCTCATTTCCAATCAAGAGTACTACTCATTTGCCTTCGCTTACACCATAGATTATCGTCCAATGAGGAACAATGATTTCATTTATTCTCGGAGCTTGAGACGACGATGCGTCGGCATCTTTAGATTAGATTACGTGTGAGTGTGGGTGGCTTGACAGCCGAGCACGCCGACCTGAAAGATATATTGTGCTATCCCACGGAAAGAAGGACAGACGGAGAGAAAGACTGAGAAAGGGTGGTGTTAGAAATGCAGAGAAAACGGGAGCACCCCGGGAAAACCTGCCGGAAAAATCTGCGGATCGCCACCATCAACGAGACCCACATGAGAATCGAACCCGGTACTCAGAGGTGAGAGGCCAGTGTCGTAGCGACAACGCCAACCGAGCGGCCGCGTCGGCATCTTAATCCTTAATCCGATTAAGATGCCGACACATCGTCGTCTCAAGCTTGGTAGATAACTAAATTATCCCCTATACAAGGAAATGGCTGAAAAGCAATTCTTAAGCTAAGGAAATAAATGATAGTTGAAAACCACTATACTGTGGGATTACAAACATTCATAAATTAAGCTTCTCATCGGATAATAGATTACCTATTTCAGATTTTTCAATACCGATGGGCTTTCATTCTTACAAACCAAGGGATTTATCTAGCTCATAATATGGCCTAAGATAAATATTTACAAATAAAGTACAAGTAATGTTTTAGCAGTGTTTTCTTTTGATATGAATAATAACTACAATACAGGATACATTTTCATAAATATCAAATCGCACTAAGAGTAAATGCATGTCTCAGGGAGATGAAAAGGAAATATAATGAGTTAATGCAATACGAAAGATGGGAAAGGTGTCACAGGAGAAAAAAACTAAACAAAGAAGAAAACAAGAGGGGGAAAGCGATTAGAAAACCAATCACAATACTTCGCATTGTCTTCTGATAAGATAATATCATTGATGTTGCTTTAAATTCCTTATTATTATAAATGTGATTGTTGCGAATGTAAAAGACGCAATTGTTGCGATTGTTATGCTTAATGATAATTTCATGAGATTTTAATGATACTTGCCTGCGTGACAGACAAAACGGGAATTTAAGTCTGCTGATCTTATCAGAAGACTAAAACCGTGATAATGCTTCATGCTACTGAAAATACAAATGGATCGATGATACAATTCAATGACTGATACTGGAAAATGTGTAGTGAATTTAAGGCAGAGGAGATGATTAGTTGTGAAATATAAAATATGGGTTCATTCAAAATGTTCAGGAGTGAGAAAATCCCTTAAAAAGTTTTATTGTACCTACTGCAAGTGAAGGCAGTCTAAGAAACAATATACGTATACGGAACAACTCAAAAATCCACCAGTACAACTTAGGAAACAGATTTCCTAATTTCTAATGATTACACGCTCCAGAAAACTGATCTTGTAGATCTTGTGGTGACTTCTTCCAAACTGACTTTCTTTTCTCCCAACTTAAAAGAGATTAAGATTTTGCACTTGACATAACTTCAAACTCATTAATAAAATTTAAAAAAAGTCAAATATGAAAAATGATACAATTTACGCAACCTTCTCCTATTGAGTAATAATAATAATAATAATAATAATAATAATAATAACAATAACTGATTAATTTTCTTGTATGAAATACATCGAATTTCAGAATCACCAGATAAATTAAAGCAATAACATTAAAGATATCTTCTATCTTAATTCAGCTAAACTATTAAGCATTATTAGAACACTTATATAATGAAATATTAATGACATGATAATGGAAAATAACAAGAATTCTTTTTTTTTTTTGGTATAATTTTGAATAAACCGAAATTTCTGTTGAGTAGGAAGTTTAAAACATTCTTCCATTTTACAATGTATTTTGGAGTTACCAGTAATCATCAAAGAAGAGTTATGAAGAAAAAAATATCTGAATTATCGCACAATAGGTTTTTGTTATCCGTGGGTCGTGGGAATCTAAGCCTCCCATCGCGTCGTTTCCTTACAAATGAGACTTAATTGATCGTGTTGCCGACGCCTGTCTGCCATAAAAAGAAACACTTCTCATTCTTCGTAGGACTCAATGAACCTTATAACCCTTTTAAATTCCCATTACATTGTCTTTATTATTAGAATTAGGAAACTTATATTCACTTGATCAATACTACGTTACGTTAACATAAAAACTGCATTTGAACTACATTAAAAAATTAAAATAGAATTTTAAAAATTACTACAAACCTAATTTTCACGAAAGAAACCCTAACTAATGTAATAGAATGAAAATCTATAAAATTCTAAATATTACTGTAAAATTATAAATTATAAACTATATTCTTACCATGTACTACACAAAGGAATTTTGTGATAAAAATAAAAATAAGGAAATGAAAAAAAAAATATAATCATGAATTTAAATTCAGAAATAAACGTTATATTGTTTTTATTGTGAGAATTAGAAAATTCATAACCATATGATCAACTAAAAACCTACTAAAAACCTACTATATTAGGTTAACATAAAAACTGCATTTGAAGCTACTGCTGTTTTACTTAATAAATAAAAAAGCATATATAAAAAAACAAACCTTTTAAAAACCACGCTTTTATCTAAAATGCACGAAAAGTAGAAAATATTTTCTGCTATGTACAAAATTTAAAACATGTGACTAAAAATAAAGCGTGGGGTGCTAATAGCAAATATTTCGATTAAGTAAGTAAGCAAGTATTAGTAACATTACCAAGACTAATAATCAGAGTGCAGAGGAAAATGATACCTTCACTCCCAGTATTACTTCTAATTAGCAGAAAATAAAGACAATTTTTATATTTCATTGATATGAAATATCAATTTAGAAAAAGCTGTTGTTTTTATCTTTCTAAATTTTTTAATAAGAAACACTGGTTTAAATTAAAATTTTAAAATTTCACTTAAGATTATTAAATTATTAAGTCTAAATAACATTTTGATCTTAGGAATTGGTTCTGTATTTCAAGTAAGTAAGTTAGTAAGTATTACTAATCTGAGTACTGGGTTCGGTTCTCAGGTGGGTTTCGTGATGGTGGACGATCCGTGGTAAGGCAGGTTTTCTCGGGGTTCTCCAATTTCCCCTGCACTTCTCCCACCATACTTTCTCAGTCTTTCTCTCCATCTGACCTTATTTCCGTGGGATAGTACAGTAGTGCTTGGCTTCTGTGCCACCCACATTCGCTACATAACATAAGTATTAATAATATTATGTAATAGTAAGAATCTGAGTAAATTGATACCTTTACTGGTAGCATTTATTTAGAGCATCAGTGAAATATTTGCTTTAAGCGCCCCATGCTTTTATTTTGTCATAGGTTTTAAATTTTCTATAAAGAAGAAAAAAAAATGTTTCTACTTTTTAGGGCATTTTAGATAAAAGCGTGGTTTTTAATTTTTTCATAAAAGAATTTATTAAATTCTTTTTAGAATTTTACAAATATTGACGGTTTTTGAGTTACAAATAATGATTTTTTTGGTATTCCACCTAAAAAAAAAACAGTGCTTTCTTTCTTGACTGTTTTCTTTACTGCAACATCTGCCGTGTACACGCACTTATTTTTTAATATCACATAGAATTTGGTTAAGTAAGAATATTTAAAATATTGCAACGTTTCGGCAATTATAGTTCTAATTGTCAATTTCGAATTACAAATAAACTCACGGATGAGAAATAAATAAACAATCTTGAGATTCAAAAAAAAGATTGAATACATTCCTTATTGATGGGGTAAGGGAAAGGAGAGATTAGTCAAAAAACAATATGAGGAGAATTGTAGTCCCTATGGCCTAATGGATAAGACGTCTGACTTCAGATCAGAAGGCTGCAGGTTGATTCCTGTCGCGGATGTTTCATTGTAAAAATTATTTCTATTTTCCATTCTCACAGAAAATTGCGCCGGACAAACAGACACACAGACAGAAAGACAGACTGAGAAATAAAAGATTTTAGTAATATAGATTGTAATTTATTTTACAATTTCATTTTAGACTTTTATTCAAATATCTCAACCAGATTTGTTATGTTTCGCTATGCTTTATCCAACGTACGACATGTCTACGTAATTTGCTGAACAGCAAACGTCTGGAGGACAAACAACTCCAGAAATATCCTGAACATTCTCGATACATTAAAAAAACTTTGAATTTTTGGCGAACTGAAATTTTAGAAATTGTGAAGATAAACTTGGGAAGATATATAAAGCTTTAACATGTATACAATTCCGCTTATGTCACGTTCTTTCAGGAAATAGCTATGCATTAACAATTGGCAGTTACCAATCATTGCTGCTCAACCAGTTAGTTGACCACCACGTATATCTGTGTTTAACCAGTACATCTGTTTACATTGTATTAAGAATATTAAGAATGTATTTTGAATTGACTAAAAATACTGATAATACACTTCTACATTATGTACAACGAAAATAAAGATTAAAATCATTTTTGTGAATATAGATTTTAAAATTTCCGTTGATTTAGAATTAGAATTTGTTTAGTAAATGTTGAAAATTGTCAGTATGAAGCAATCGAACTAATACACATCCTAAACAATGACTAAGATTTTAATAGTATTGAGAGGAAACGTTTTTCCAATTTAAAAAAACTTCTGAGTTGTTGCATATTATTCCAACATTTCATTTCGCAGTTATTGTTATTTAACTACAGAATGCTTAACACAATTTCTTTTCTGTTTAGTTGTAGGAAGATATGTTACAGACAAAAGTGATAATTTGGTAATTTTATTTATTGGAATTATTTCTAAATTATTTCAACCTGTACCTGACAAAAAAAACTTTAAAATCATGTTTAAATAACAAAAAAATAACTAAATTCTTCGTACTAAACACAACACTTTATGGAATTTTGATTATTAAAGTCTGTTTAAATAATTTCGTAATTTAAACTAATCAATTTAGAATATAAAATGAAAGAAAACGTTGCCTTAATTTCATTCTAAAAATTTGATATATAATCGTTTCACTGATTTTGATATGGAGGAAATGATTTCCTCTCAAACACATGAAAAAACTTACGTGAGGCTGTGTAAAAGAGAATGGTAAGACAGACATAACATATCGTGCATGAGAAGATGGAAAAAAATAAAGTTATTCTTAAAATAATAGCATGAAATTCCATTTTGCCTTTACCCTTATGATCATCTCACTCTTTCAAGTCACTTCGTATAACAGAACAGAAACAGTTGTTTGCTATTAATTGCTTTTCTAATTATTCGTTAGTAATTTAAAAAAAATCTGAAGTAATATATGTTCTTCTATTTTTGTTTTCTTCAGAAAATTATCTGCTAGCTTTTGAATAAAACTAGTTCAGTTTGTTTAATCTATTTATAATTTATTTTGCAATTTCACTGTTGAATTTTTATTCAAATATCTATTTCCAATTTGTTATGTTTCCAAAAGCTTTTCTCTAATTTCAGCTGAGCTCTTGAATTGGAAATAGGTTTATGTAATAATCTATAATATTGTAAAAGCTAACAGTATTGTTCAAATGAAGACTTCACAACAAAAATTCGTTAATACAATTCAGTTAACAACAATTTAAAATTTCCCGGTTATTTCAATTACTAAAATTTTTATTCTTTTACTGTGTTTTACACTGTTGGGGTTTTATTTAAATACTAGCTGAACCCGGCATGCGTTGCAATGCCACTCAAAAAAAGAAAGGGCCTGATATCGGTCGGGGATAGGATACTCACAAGTAAACCTTCTCTTCTTTGTTACCGGTTTTCCGGAAACCCATATATTTTCTCAAAGCTTATGTCACAAGTAGAAAAACTGTGAAATCTTAGGGGCAGAGGGCCAAGCGTTTAGGAGCTATAGGACCCACAAAGTATCAATAAAGTGTTGGAAACACGACACCAAAAGTCACTAAAATGCTCGTTTCACGTACTTATATGAATTAATAATGTGGTAAGAAGGTGGAGATCTCAATACAAAGGAAGAAACAACTCATTGAAAAGAAACAACTTAATTTTTTATTTTAAAGTTAACGAAGTGGTGTTGTTTTTTGGATTACTGTGAAATTGAAGTATAATGTATGCATAAACAAACAAGAAGTTCATGAAAAAAGTTTCTTTCTTAAAAATTGTCTGTAATTTTTAATTTCTAATTCTCTTTGTTAATACTTTTGTTTCTCTTTCTTTAAAGTCACAAAATACCATACAAACGAAAAGACTATATTTATTTTTAAGTTGCTGAAATATAAATTTTTCCATTTCCTGAAAAAAGAAATCGGATTAAATCCATCTTAATTTCTTCCGTTGTTTAAAATCAGATTAGCTAATCAGATTAGCATTTCAACAATCAAATGTGTAAATAAGCGTTTTCTAAAAGAATTAATATGTATTGTTAGACATTGTCTTACTTATGAGGGACACTTGTCCCTACAGTCGGCGAAACAGTAACTTCCAAGCATTACAAGTGTTAGCGCCGCATCACAGAAGGGAAAAAAGTATTCCTACGCGGTGGGCTGATTTCAACTCCATATGGGGGAAGCTAACAGCTTAGATTTAATCCGTTAATTGCAAGGGAGCCAGTGGTTTATTTTTTAAATATTTAGGATCTACACTATTTGTTAATTTCAATGCTAAATACTGCATAATATTATTGAAAATATTTAATAAAAGTTGTTATTGTAATTCATGTTCAGTGAATATATCAATTTTATAGTTAAATAAGTTCTTAATAATTGATTTTAATTATGATCATTGTTATTATAAAGTTATCATTAATAAATTGCAGAGAATGAACTTTATAGAAATTAAATAATAGTGTTTTAAATATTGGTTTTTTAATTGCCTTAGAGTTGGTCTCTTTAAAAAAAATGATATTTTTTATTTTATTTTAATTTTTTAATTATTAGCTTTTATATGTTTTTTATTAATACAAAGTAATTTTTGAAAAACGAATTGATTCCTCTTTCTTATTATTTGTTAGCCCTGACAAGGACTGTTTTAAAAAAAAAAATCATCATGTTATTCTTCGCCGCTCAGTTCTTCATCTGAATCAGAAGTACTTGAGTTATTATTCAAGTGTATGATTACTTTTTCAACAGCTTTATCGACGAGACCATCAATATTCCATAGTTTTTCTTCTACTTTCTTAATGTGTGCCACATATTTGTCCAATGTTGCGCTGAAATTTTTGTCTGTGTGGGCAAGTGTTTCAACATCACTCAACTTCAAAGTGCGATTTTCAGCTGCTACATATCCTTCAACTGACTCCACACCTGCTCGATAGGGTTAAGTTCGCAATGGTAAGGAGGTAGTCTTCATATTGTGTGACCTTCAATGGATGCTAAGGAATCTATCCTGTATCCATCAAATTGATGTTTGACTGAATTTATAGTCTGCAGTAACTCAGCCTTTACATTCTCGGCGCTCCACTGCAGTCCTTTCGAACTGAGCCATGACTGAATATCAGATTTTTTCCATGAAGTGGAATATCGGAATTTTCTCCAGTTTAACTGAATGGTAAGGCGCATTATCCATAATAATGACACTGTTGTGAGGAATATTTGGAAGAAGCTGACATTTAAACCAATTTTCAAAACGATTACCATTCATCTCGTCGTGATAATCGCCTGTATCTTTCTTTGCTCTGAATATATCAAGGGCACCTTCAACAAAACCATTTTCATTTCCTGAATGGGTTATTATAATCTGCCTCCTTTTCCCGATGGAGCCTTCACTCCTGTTGTCAAATTCCTTGCAAAGGCTTGATGGCTACTTGTGATTGTAGTATCATGCCATAACCTGTTTTTTGAATGGCCTGCATTAATCCAAGTTTCATCAATGTAAATAATACATCTGCCTTCTTCTTCTTCTTGATTGTCGTCTCCACAAAATGATATCCTCTCGATCAATCAGTGCTGAATCCCGATAACGCCGGCAATATTTGAAGCCGATATCATTTAACAAACGCTGCATTGTTCGTAGCGTAAAATCTGGTAGATCTGAATCAGAATTTACTGCCTGAAGGACCTTCGAAGCTGTTGGGATTTCATTTCGAGCATAAAATTCGTGTACCTTTCTCCGAATACATGACAAATCGAAGCTATCATATTTTCGCGTTCTAGTCCGTTGACTTTGACTTGACTGCCGACAATGGACAGACGACAATGGTTGACCAACGCATTTCGCTTCCTTTCTGATCGCGAAAATTTTGGAAGAATTTACTCCAGTAAAACTGCTCGTTAGCTCCACGATGGCACGAATGGAATACGAAGGATTATCAGTACGCAGTTTGCAATAAACATTCAACAAGATTTGCTTCGCTTGACTGTTCAAAGCTTTCCCTTGACCAGGACGTCGATACAATTTTGTTGGGGAAAACACCGCCATGATTGAATCCGTTAAATTGCTTACTGCACATCATTTCTGAGCATTATGTAAATTTAATTCATATATAACATAATGTTATAATTATATCACTTCTATATTAAAATTCACTAACTAAAGTTATTATTAATATCTTAGTATTTATTTAAATTAAGATTTTTGTTAGGGATTCTTTTCTGATGCGTAGTGACAAACCGTCGCACACACTGCTTGGAAGTTACTGGCAATGCTTGGAAGTTACTGTGTCGCCGACTGTAATTAGAAATTAAAAATTACAGACAATTTTTAAGAAAGAAACTTTTTTCATGAACTTCTTGTTTATTTATGCCTACATTATATTTCAATTTCACAGTAATCCAAAAAACAACAACACTTCGTTAACTTTAAAATAAAAGATTAAGTTGTTTCTTTTCAATGAGTTGTTTCTTCCTTTATATTGAGATCTCCACCTTCTTACCATATTATTAATTCATATAAATACGTGAAACGAGCATTTTAGCGACTTTTGGAGTCATGTTTCCAACACTTTACTGATATTTTGTGGGTCCTATAGCTCCTAAACGCTTGGCCCTTTGCCCCTAAGATTTCACAGTTTTTCTACTTGTGACATAAGCTTTCAGAAAATATATGGGTTTCCGGAAAACCGGTATCAAAGGAGAGAAGGTTTACTTGTCAGATAATTGTGTCGCCTTCCACCCATTCAAGTGTGGTGTCCATAGGAGAGCGACTTTTTAACTTTTTGCATTAGACTTGGGAGGGGGATCCAAGAAGGGGCCCTAAATAATGTAAGGTCCGATGTCGGTCGGGGCTGAGACACTTATGCCCTTGTGTCGCATTCCCCACCCAAGTGTGGTGTCCTTGTCCCCCATAGGGGATCGGATTTTTCACTTTTTGCACTAGACTTGGGAGGCCCGAGAAGGGGCCCTAATTATAAGGGCCCGTGTATCGGTCGGAAGTGGGACACTTAGGTAACTGTGTCGCCTTCCCCCATTGCAAATGTGGTGTACTTGCCCCCAATAGGAGAGCGAATTTTTTACTTTTGCCATAGACTTGAGAGGCCCGAAGAGGGGCCCTAAATATAAGGGCCTGGTGTTCTACTAATTCAGAAAGCTTCGCGGGCGTGCCCACAACAGCTCCCCGAAGTTTCGTCGCTATCTGATGAAAGGTATAGGAACGCATTCGGGATATAACAATGGGTTTAGTTCTCATTGTCACCATCAGGTGGAAATTTGGCTTTTTCACCTCTTTTCAACCCCTTGGGGGGAGGGGTCCCGGTATCTGTGGGAGATTACCCACTGAAATAATATTTTTTTTTTACACACACATAAGACACTTTAATAAAATTTCCAATATTGTTTATTGAAAATATAATATGATAATGAATTATTTAAGAACTTGTGATATAACAAGTTTAGTTGAATGATAATGAGTCTAATAATTTGATATATAAATATTCTACCGTAGTTGAGTACAGGTAAGTAATCAACGTATTTCGTCTTAACCTTTAACTTCAAAGCTTGAATAATGTCAATTCTAAATATCCGCTTGATATTTGATTTCTACTATAAATAATAATACTTTTAATAATAGCTGTTGTCAACTTGACTAACACTGGTTTAAGTCAATTTATACTAAGAATCATTTTCTTTCTAATCCTTAATCACTGAATAGGTTATATTCACACACAAAAGTTCACTCAGCAATTTAAATCTTGAATTGCTATTTGTCCAAATGCTCAGATCATGTGACGAACCTTCTTAGATGCAATAATTTAATATTATCTTTATTTTATAAACTAGAGTCAATTTTATACTACTATCGATAATGGTTTTTATATTATCTATCTTCGATAATGGCTTTATAATTTCTACTAATAATCTTTCCGTTTTGCTATGGAATTTTCCTTCAATATCTTTTATGTTTCGCTGTGGAATTTTTCCTTCAATATCCCCTACGCTTATCCGTTCCAAGTTCCATTTTCTCTCAATATCTCGTCTTTCCTGTTTTCCTTGCAATATACTCCATATATTAAATATATAAAGTCTACTCACAGTTTATATGAAGTTCTCGACGATATCCATAATTTCCTTTACTTATCATAATCCCGCGTGGTTTCAAGTTGCACATATCCTTCTTTGAAATTCGTGCCGCCATCACAAGTTGAAAAACGCTCTTCCCAAGATGCGTTGCTCTTGTCTCGCTGTTGACGTCATCTGGTTAAACTTCGGATTTTCTAGGTAATGTGTAAAACTGCGTTGGTGACATCTGCTTCGTCGGAACTAATAGTAATTTCCGTGAACTAACTTGAACTTTACTTCATTTATTATTTTCTTAAACTAATCTAATCTTATCTCTTAATCTCCAGAATCTCTTCATCTCAAAAATGAGGCCACGCCTCTCCTTCAATCAGATTTCATTTCTGACGTAACGATATGCAAATTTTTAAATTAAAATATATTTAATTCTTTCTTTTTAAAACAAATATAAATTTGGATTCAAGCCGTAGTAATTTTAATTTCAAATTTTTTTCAAATAATATTTGTAGTAAAATGCTTCAGTATCTTTTGCGCAGGGTCCTAAAGAGTAGTTCTGCAAAACTTGATCCAGATCGGTCAAAGGGATTGTACAAAGGACAAAGAAAGAAAGAAAGAAAGAAAGAACATTCTTTATATATATAGATTTCATCCCAATTTACCATGGTTTTATTACGGTTTCGCTATCTCTAACATACGGCGAAAACAAAAATTAGCATTTCTGCTGTAGACTCCCAAATAAAGAACAGAATAAGTTCTCATTTTCGTTTCACTAAATAAATAACAATAACTTC
>JAFIDM010110941.1:0-12313 GCA_023159025.1 Thereuonema tuberculata | reverse complement strand
TCTCACCCATTGTTATACAAAATAAACATTTCAGAAATGAATTTACTGTACAAATAAATGTGCTAACAAATATTGAAAGGCGAAAAAAACAAAAACAAATAAAAGGAAATTTTTAAAAGTAATTATGAAATAGATAATAAAAAAATAAAAAAGGTTATCTTATTATAGAATCTAATATTTCTTCTCAGCCCCTAACCTCTGCAAAAAAATAAAACTATTGCAAAGCCTTCAAAATCTTTTTACTAACCATTTCTATGCTACTGTAAATTTCACAGAAAAATGAAATAGATTATTTATAGAAATTGTATCTTGTATCTATCTGTATTTATTTCATTTATTTAATCAATAAATATGAAAGAGAAAATTTATTGATTAATTTAATAATAATAATGATAACAATAATAAAAAAATGAATTATTTTTAATCTATGCAGTAAATTAAATTAAATTAAATTAATCTGTAAATGTATTATATATGTTTAAAAATATTTAATATTTATTTGTTGTATATTAACTATTTACTTTTAATAAATAATAATCTGTCTAATTATTTCATTATAATGTTAAACTTACCGGAAAAAAGTTAGATTTTAGGATGAAAAACGAGATCTACAGTAGAACCTCGATTAACCGCAGTTGTCGGGACCGGACCTCCGTCGGTAACTCGAAAATTCCGCCTAAGAGAGAGCACAAGGGAGATGGAGGGGAAGAAATTGTTTCTTTACCAAAAAAAAATTAAGGAAACCGACGTCGGTTAAACGAGGGAGCGGTGAAAACAGTGTCGGATAATCGAGGTGCTACTGTATCTTTTTTTTGTATTGTCTGAAACGAAAACGGTAATGAAACATTTTTCTTTTTTCATTTGCCAGTTTTGCTAAAAACTAAGGCCAGCAACTTACCGTTAGTCCACAGTAACATTTAATTTCTTATGACAGCAGTGACCTAAAAAGGCAATACTTGAAAATCGCTGAAAATAACTAAAAATATTTTACTTGTGTTTCTTAATACGAAATGAGTAGATTCCGGCTAGCAAACACAGTTCTAATTTAAATATATACTGGTAAATAAAAATACAATAAAATGCGAATACTTTCAAGATGGTCTACGTCGAATATCTCGAAATCTGTAGGGCATTGGCCCCAATACCTGTATATATTTTTAAGTACTTCATGTGTACTTTCATCTCACAAAAGGGCACTCATTTTTGAAAGATAGGGTGTGTCGTCTCCTTCTTAGTTAATTTTCTCCTGTATTATAAATTATAATATGATGTACAGTACACGGCAACTGGCCGATTCACAATGGGCGATGGTTAAGTGAACGATTGCTAACTGGGCAACGGTCATCTGGGAGACAGAACATTAAAAATTTTTGCATGCTCAGCAAGAATATGATGTTGCAGATTTTTTTTTAAAAATATTAAGTATGAATATCAAATATGAATATTAAATATAATTATAAATTAATTAAAATTATAAATGCAATAATGAAAATTCAATATAAATTAATAAATTTAAAATAAAAATTTTGTTGTTTAATTTCATATACTTTTTTTGTTTTAATGTATTCATGTAATATCTGTAAATACATTTGTTAATTACAAAATAATATTAAATATGAAGCCGTGCTGGCGTGGCCGTGCGGTCTCGGCGGCGGTCTGCCGTTGTGGCCAGTGCGCCAGTACCTGGGTTTGAATCCCGGCAGTGGCTTGGATGTTTCAATTTCCTTTCCTGTGTTGTCCAGCCTCTTCTTCACTTTCTCTTCGGTGTGACTTCATTCCTTAATGGCGTCCTGGGGGCAGGCAACGGGAAACCACCCCCAGTATCTTTCCTCAGGTGTTTCTGGGAGATCCATGTGACCTCCATAGAACTGGACCTGTCTCCGGACAGAAAACTATGGATGGATGGATTAAATATGAATATTAGAAACCATTCGTTTCCATTGATCTACTACCAAGTAAATTTAAATATTATTACTTTTATTATTATAGTAATAAAAAATAATAGTTATAAGAACGGTCTAAACATAAAATTTGAAAAATCTCGCTTATAATTAAATTTATTTTTATTCTGTAAAATTATAAAATTGTTTAGAAGTTATATTGAAATTTCCGTTGCAAGAAATGTTTCAGCTAGCTATTAAATATTTTCGTTTTAATCATACATCAAAATTTGTAGAATCATTTAAGAAAGAGATGCTTAAAAAAAGTGGTCAGAAAATGATTTAAAAACGAAAAGATGTAATTACACAATAATAGAATAAAAAAAAAGTTTTTTAATTCATTTAATATTATTTTATAATTAAAAAGCATATTACATATAGGCCTAGGAACATTGCATATAGGACATATTACAAACATGTTACATATAGGCCTATATATTAAAACAAAAAAGTATATGAATTCAAAACAAATTTCTATTTAAATTTATTAATTCATATCTAATATTCATAATTTATATTAATATTCATATTTAATATTCGTAATTAAGTTTACAAAAAAAATCCGCAATATGTCTGCTAAGCGTGCAAAAGTTTTTATATTTCTGTCGCCTAGATTACCGTCTCCTAGTTAGCCATCACCCAGATGGCCTTCGCCCACTCGCCATTGCCCAGTGGACAGTGTCCGCCACGAGAAAGTGATTCTAACCAAGTTTCTAAAATTGCCGCCACTGGCAGCACCAGCCACGTGCCCGGTCCCTATTCTAGAAGGTCATAGCAGCGGCCATTCTAAGAAAAAAGTTTACATGAAAATACGACCTACTCAAAACGGTTTCAGAGAGATGTATTTGAATGTACAATTGCAAAATTATTGGTAAGAAAGAGATATTACTTACTGTTTCTAATATTTATTGTTCAAAAGACAAATTTATTGTAGGTTATAATATTCTAAATTTTCAAAAACTCCACCGTCAACATCAATGCACTTTGCAATTAATCTGTACTTCTGAGTGCGTTTTGACATTCCTTTCAGCATTATATCTGTTAATATTGTACATTCAAATTGGTTTACCTCGGAAACCGAATAGAACAAAAACTTTTTTTTTCTTTGAATGACCAATAGGCTACTTTGATCTTCCAGAATATTAATGTTTCCTTTTGGGACATCCTGTAACTGCAAATGATTAGTTAATTAAAAGTGAATTAAAATTCACAGCCGTTACCTTCATTATAGTTAGCAATGGATTATTATAGTTAATTAATTGTAACTGAATTTAAATTAAAATCAGTTTAAGAAGCTGTTTATTTCTACATAAACTTAAATCTGAATTTCGAACCGTTGCTATTAATTAGTGATCTTCGTCGAATGCGTCGGAATAAATAATTTGCACTTCGGCAGCAGACTTTTCACGACAGAAGTAAAAGTTGATTAAAAAATGCGTCAAATTGACTTGAGATATCAATAATTAACAAAACAGTGGAAAGAAAGAAAAGTTAAATACGACAAATTCTTACTTTAAATCTGCTTTAGTCTGCTTTAGCCTACTCTCCATAAATTGTGGTTTCTTGAAATTTATTTATTTTTATTATTACTTTTAATCATGAAGACAAATACGAAAAGCCTGTTAATCTGAATATCTGCTGAATACACACAGTACGAATTTTGAATTTCTAAACTTTAATCGCAACAAAATGCGCGCTAATTAAAGGGAGATTAAAATTTATTATTTAAAATAATAAAATATTAATAATATCAGAACAGAAATCCATTGTTTAGGTTTTGTAATATTATTCTGCAGTGTGCAGGATAATTACTAAACATATCAAAACTCTGTATAAATTTTTAATGGGAAATAGGAAGAACCAAGGCAAACTTTCATCTATGATTGTATGTCGTTGTAGAGGGCGCTATTGCCTGTTCACTAAAATCGCCCGATTTAACATGAATCGATTTCTTCCTCAAGGAACACGTGAAGAACCTTCGTTTACGAGACTCCCATTGACTCACGTGAAAGACCTTGTCGCAAGAATAGTTGTCGCCGCCGCAACCGTTCGCGAAATGGCGGAAATCTCTCAAATGTACGACAATCAATGCTTCGACGCTGTCGTGCATGAAATGCTGTTGCCGGGCATCTTCTTTGAATAAACATATTGTTCACACTTGTTATCATTCATTAGGTCCGATGTTCCATATCTCCTCTCTAGCCGATCACAGCGCCGTTAAATAGCGCCCTCTAGCACCGAATGTTGCCGTCAGCGGAAATACATTTATAGACGGAAAGATTTGTCGTGGTGCTCCTTATCTCCCATTAAAATTTGTACAGAGAGTTTTGATATACCCTGTTTATCAAAGAAGGTGTTCAAATTACTCAACGATTACATATCAATACATTTCCATATAAAGAAATTGATAAATAAAAATGGTGAACGTGCTGAATAATTAGATTGAAAAATCGGGAAACTCCTGTAATACAACGATTCCACGAATAGTTTTAGTCCTCACGATGCTAGAAAATTCTTTAATCCCTTAATCTTGTGAACTACACATCAACATCGATTATATTTTTTGTCCATCTATCCATTACTGTATTCTCTGAGTCATTTGTAAACATGTTATAAAATAAAAAATAGAAGACAGAAACAACTTTCCAAAAAAATTTTGGCTTATAAAATGAGTACATCTGTCTATGTCTATCCGCTTGTCCCTTTAATTACTGTTGAAACAGTGAATTGATGTTCTTAGAAATGAACAAGAACAGCTCTATCTTTGGCATTTCGAAGATACAAAATAGAAGATCACACTGGAAGATCCTAGAAATTTCTGTAGAAAAATATTAGGAAAGAAACAATTATATTTCACTGATAAGAAACAATGAATTTTTGTCAATTAGTAACAATCCTTCTTAACGATTTTTAGTTTCTCTAAAAAAAAAAAAAAAGAGAAAAAAAAAGTAGCTTTTTCAGAAAATAGTTTTTGAGTTCTTTCAGAAACTTATGGTTATTTATAAAAAAAAGAAGGTGATAAGATAAGAAATCTTAGTCAAGAAGTCAATTCGCTGTTCTGTAGTAAATCCCAAAACCGAACATTTTGCCATCAAAATTTTTTGCTGCTAAAAGTTACACTAATGCTGATTGCCGCTCAAAACTCATTTATTCAATGCGTTGTATTTCAAGGGTCAAACATAATATCAAATGATGCCCGCATTGAGACCATTTAGTATGTTTAGATCCTCCTTTGGCAACATGTGGATAACTATGGTGACCACCTAGAACCGGAAGTGGCCACTTTAAATCTGAAGGATCGTACTCGTTTTGATTAGGTGATTCACTATAGATGGAAACCAATTTTGGCCATTTACCACTATTTTCCTGAACAGATAGTGGCCATCCAAAACTGGAAACGGCCTGGACCGGAAGTAGTATTTTTCTCATACCTTCAGGCCATTGGGAGTCCAACGAAATAAAACTCATAGGGTTTTGACTCTCAGTTTGCGCAGTGGAGGGCGTTACACAATACAAAGACAGGGAATATTAGTAGCGCCTTCATACAGAAATGAAATGATTAGAATGGGTCATTCAATTTTAGAAAATAAATAATATGTTTTAGGATCCCGGCATACAATAATAATAATAATAATCGAAATAACAAAGTTCAATTTGTTCTTAGAGTAATTATGGATGTTCGTATAATTTCAACTTCTTTATGTGAATCGTTATTCGCTTTGCATGTTATTCTTCGGTCTATGCAAGCGCAGTAATACTAGGAGCATATTATAATGTTTAAAAATGTCTTTTTTTTTACAGTATTACGAGAAAATATTTAATAATCATATTTTTAATTTTGATCTTAAAGATGAACACAGTATGTTAATACACTAACAGTGAAAAAGTTAATGAGTGTAAATAGATTTGAACACGGTCTAGTACTACAAGTATACATCACAATGCGTATTAGAGTCACCCTCATATAAGCTATATTGGGACCGTTCCATTCTAACAGACAAAACTATACATCACAACAGACTGACATCACACTTGTTGTTAAGGTCAACAAACAGACCTATCTCATTGATATTGCCTATCAGCAAGAATATGCAGAAAACTCACACAGACAAGATCAGTAAATACATCGATCTAGCACAAGAGCTCCTGAAGCAGTGGAGGCAGGACCGAATACGTGTTGTACCCAAAGTCATGTACCTACTGGTCTGGTGCCTGACACATTGCACCCCAGCCTCAGCACACTAGGACTTCACAAAAACACGTATGCACAACTCCAGAAGACTGTGATACTCAACACAACACGCATAGTTAGAAAATGTATGGACACAACCGCACACCCCTAACCATTCTTGCTACACTTCTTTACAGTTGGCAATATGTGCTTTGGTCCTTGAACCGCCATGTTGTTTGCTGGGAACCCCAAGGTTTGAAACTTTTACATAATAACAATAATTTAATAAAATAAAATGTTAGCTTTACTTTTAAAGATTTTATATTTTAGAGAATTTTGTTTGTATTTTCAGAAAGCTATCTTTTATCTTTTATTTATTTATTTTTAATATCAAAAAAAAGGTAAAGGAATAATTTTTCAATTTTATTCTCCGTTTACCCTCAGGACTATTCGAGGGTCATTGAGATTAATCCACCTCTTTAAATGTGATAATACTGATTAATGTTATACAAGCAACTCCAAATTCAATTTGCTAGATCATCAGCGAAAGGTAATGAATGATTGTGTCCTAAACCTATGTTTCTGTATAATGAAGTCCTTGTTCAAGTCCTCAAATTACGATGGACGTAATTATCGTCTCTTTGGTCCCTTAAGTCAATTCCTCGTTTCCTAAATTATCCTCTCTTTCATTACACAATCGTTTCCAAGGGGACGGTCACAAAATCTCAAAGGGATCGTCTCTTCGTAATTTAATTTGGTTCTGAATAACACTAGCCTGCGAAAAAAAAAAATTTCTCCGGCAAAAGGTTGAAGAGCTGATTTATCCTAATTTAGGTGTGCTGAGTTCAAATATGTAAACCGTTTTTGCCTATCACGTACAGTGTTTTTGCTATTTTAAATCCAAATTTTACACATTGCTGTAATTTCGATAGAAAACACCATAATAGAGAATATATGTAATTTTAATGGGACATGATCAAATTGCAACGAATATACAAAAAAGTAACATGTTCATTGCTAGAATGTATGAATCTCACTTCAAGAACACTATTGTTTGCTGCACTTTGATGTGAATGAACGCTGTGTTGAGTTGCGTTTGTGTTCCTCTGTAGTGACAGAGATACCGAAAGCAGGGACTACTTCTATCAAAACTCTTCACATACTGCTTCATAATTCCCAATTTAATATGTAAAGGGGGCAATAACACACTTTGAGGATCACTTAATGGACGATTTACAATGTTTTTTTTCTCCAGACATGAACTGTTTCCTCTTAGGCCACTCAGACACTAACCAGTGACGATCCCTGTCCCGAGAGTCCCACTCACACAGAAAACACGGAACTTTGTATATCCTCCTTGCTGCCCTAATATGATACCGCACACTTTTAAATCACAGCACAGTAACCATCTGTGTTCATTGTAGTTCAGTCTCTGCAACACCATAGATAAATTGTGGTAGTTTTCACGAAGAGATGTTGAATTGGCAACTGGCACTGAAGCAAGTTTATTTCCATTGTGCAGAAGAACACCTTTGAGACTTCTTTTACTGGAATCAATAAATAGACGCCAGTCCTTTGCTTGGTAAATAGTTCCAAGACGACGAATTAAGCCAGGATATCACAGCAAAACACAAGTTCGTCTTCGTGAACAAAAAACTGCCGGAATTCTTCCTCCCGATTTCTGTAACAATGTGAATTTTTCCCAGGAAGTAAAAGATTTCTCTCTTTAAATCTTGATCCTAAAAGTTCTCTCTTTTCTTTTGTGAGGCCTAGGTCACGCACCAAATCATTTTGTCACACTGATTATAAAGATGTGGAGTTTTATCCTCAACATCCGGTAGAAAGGTATCATCATCACCATCCTCGCACTTGAAGATGACGAAGACACACTCTCTGGTAAGTGTTTTGGTGGTTTTGGGACAGGAATATCGGGTCCATGTGGTACAGGGGTTATGGCAGATGGAAGGCAGGGATACACAATGTGCTTTTTTTTTTTCATATTGAATCCGGACACATTACATACACAAAAGTAACAGTCGTCAAAGTGATTTGTTTGTTTCCGCCAAACCATTGGGATTCCGAATGGCATTGATGGCAACAACCCTTTGTACCATTGCCGCAGGTTTTCTACACACGTTTCACACACAATATGGGGTGCGAAATTCTTGTCCTGATCACCTAACTTCATGTTAAAATATCCCAAGTACAGGCTTTTTATAAATGGTGTTATATTTCGCTTCTGGCCTTTACTTGTATATTGGTCATATATATAACAGAAAGAGTTGGGATTGTTCACACATTTTCGCCTCCCAACATCTCTGCCACTTGCCATTTTAACACAAACTACCTCACTTATTCACTCAATCGACTTCAAGTGCACGTTGAAACATATAGACAAAGGCATGCCACACGTTCTCAGACTCTCCTCTCTCAGACTACGGAGGAACGCGATCTTCGCGTTTTTACCTTGTCTGACACTGCGAATGCGCGAACTACAACTGTTCTATTTGTTGTTCCGGTAATCCTGTATGATTACCTACTTCCCTCCAAAACACAGCTCATACAATATTTTATCTCAGACATGGCCGTACCTGCATTCCATACAATCAAGCCAAACCTCATTTACAATAACGAAGCTCAATTAGCATACACATGAGACGGATTTATGACAAATCTGTACGTGATACGAAACAACTGGTATTTTTTTTTACATAAGGACACTAAATGTAACGTATATCACATACAATTACTTTTGCCGGAAAATCTTCGCAGGCCAGTGTAATCACTGTTTTTTCACTTTAAATGAAAACAACAGTCGAAAATCTAAGAAAACATTGAAGAGCAAACTAAATATATAACATTTTATAGGCTAATAACTTTTCGCTCCGCTTCAATTTCCCAGCCCAATGTCGTACTTAGTGTACAAAGTAAACAAGAAAAAAAAATTCACAGGGTGACAAAAAGCAGGATTATCGATGTAGTTTTCTTCTATCGAAATTTTCCTCTATTCAGTTAAATGCTTGTTTGAGACTAAAAGACAGGAATGGTTATACGTTGTTGAAATCTTTATTGTTTATTGTAATGAACAATCTGTAAGTTTTAGGTAGCATATTCATTGTAATGAACAATCTATTTATGATGCTTCCTTACCATGAATAGTTCTGTGTTGTTTAAAACTTTGTTATGTTTTGTAAGAGATATTCGATGTATTTGAAAGCCTGACGAGACAGGAAAAAGTAGTAGCCTGCGAAATATTGCTAATGAAGAATAAGAAATGTGTTACGTTTCACTAAAAGAAATTGTTTGCAAGTGTAAAAAAAAGTACATGATTTATTTTATCGAAATAATCCTTTAATCTGGCATTTTGCTTTTCATTATAAAAAAAATTAGTTTTATTCGGACTATAAATTTATATTATATTATTATCTATTATGAATTTCTAATTACATGAGTTGATTAGAAAATCTAATTGATAATGAAAGTATATAGGAAGGGAGGTGTGCAAAATTTTTGAGAGGGTATTTATTATAGAAATTTGGCTTTAATATTTCATATTCTCGACGTCTCCTGATTTCCATATCGGGACAATTTTTGCTTTTTGAAAGAGGAAGGAAAGACGCCTTCACTTGCTGATATATTAAATATGTGAGCTAGACGGAGAGCAATTTCATCTGCTATTTTTTTTTGAGGAGACTATAAGAGACCTATCAAACCCAAAAGAAGATTTATTATGTAGGGATTTAATGGCTTGTTGAACGTCATAAGGAGACGATGGGAATAGAAAGAATGATAGAGTGGAATTGTGAGATAAAGTTTTATTATTGTTGTCTGGGCAAGGTGGAAAAGGATTTGGAAGAAGTGTACTCATGAAATTATCTAGATTTTGCTTTGTTTCTTTAGGATTATTTGTTATGAGATAGTATTTTTTTCCATTTTCATTCATTGTTAAGTTATTATTAAATAGGTTAACATAATAAAGTTCTTTATATGCTCTAATCTTCGATTTTAAGTTATTTTGCAGAGCTTTGAGGCGTTCTAATTTGGTGGGAGTGGAATTTTTCTTTTGTGATTTATATAATTTGTGTTTCTGTTGGATTTCTTGCAGTAGTTTCGACGAGATCCATGCTTTCGTATTAATTACAGAGTAGCTCAATAGTACAAGTATCAGAAAACTTCTAATCCCGCTTTGTCCGTTCGTCTGTGGACAAATCAAAAAAAATCTCATTAAATTATCATTAAGCACAACAATCACAACAATCACAACACTTGCGTCTTTTGCATTCGCAAAAATCAGATATATAATACAACTCAGCAACAATCACAATAATCGCAACAATTGCGCCTTTTGCATTCGCAGCAATCATATTTATAATAATAAGGAAATTAAAGCAATATCAATTATATTTTCTTAAACCTATCAGAAGACGATGCGAAGCATTGTGATTGGTTTACTATTCGCTATCCCTATCTTGTTTTAAACTCATTTACCCAAGCAGTTGATTGAAAATATTCTTTAAAATTATTCGTATTTTTTGAAGTAAATTTGCGACTTATTATTGTTTGTGTTGTTATGTTTGTGTGAAAGAAAATAGTAATTTATCTTTCAATATTTTGCATTTCACACTGAAGGCCTAAATAAAAAGAATTCCTGAATCCGTGTTCTCAAGATGGCAGCGCCCTGTTGCTGATTTAGGCTTCGGACATAATATCTCGTGAGTGATTGTTGACAATGCTAAGTGTGCGAGCAACTCATTGTTGCGTAATTAACGAGAACGTGCTTAGTGTAACTCCGAGCAGAAAGCCACACTTTAGATCGTCAGTTCTCGTTCAAGTTTACAGCGGTAAGGATATGTTCCTAATCGCTGCAGTGCAGTTCTCATCCAAGTTCAGAGTGGTAAGGATGTGTTCCTAATCGCTGCAGTGCAGTTCTCTCCCAGGTTTCCAGTGATAAAGATGTGTTCCTTATCGCTGCAGTTTAGATTGCTGCTAAGTGCCCAGCTGTAATGATGTGTTCGTTACCGCTATTCGGAGTTCATAGTTCCGTACTTCTGATCTCCAATTCTTAGTGAAAAGTTGTGTTTTAGTGCTTCGTTATTGAGAATAAATCCAGATTGATTTATTTCAATGAAATTTGTGAAATACATACGTCAGAGATGTATTTTCGGTGAAAAGCTACTCGACGAAGATTGCTGTTCCAATTTCGAACGTAGGTCGCCATTTTGAATTCTGTGTGAATTACCAATTTGCAACGTGGATTCCCGAAGAAGACTTCGTGACTCCTGATCGACGGAAAGCCGAAATATTACCCCGTGAGTACAGGTTTATTTCCCCCCGAGTTTCGTACTCTCTTCGTCCAAGCCCAGAAGATTTGAAATTAACTTTTGACCGAAGATTTAGCCCAGTTTAGTGAGCCGAAGAACGAACTTTAATTTAACTCGCTTAAATAGTTTTGGACTTTAAAGCATTCGATAATTAACGTTAAAGAAATAAATATGTTATTCTAGTTGATTATCTGTTGGAATTCTCTGTGTGAGAATGTATTTAAGTTTTAAAAGAAGATTGTTTTATTAAATGTTTTTGGTTTGTTACACTTTCGCCTTAGTTTATTTTACCTCCTTTTAAGCCTTGTAAAGTCGGAATTTTAATAGCTTACCAGTTTACGATAAATCTCTGCTGAGGGAAATTAATTTGGATTATTTTCTCCTCGATAACTTATTGACCCAGTAAAAAAAAACCCTACGGACAGTCAACACAGTTGTTTCAGGAATTAGGCTTTTGAATAATTCTGATCTTTTTTTTTTGCGGAAAACAATACTGGATCTGATCCGTACCAAAGCTTGGAGTATAACTCTTGTTTCAACTGGAAAATTGTAAAGATTTGATTAGGAGTGAGTGTGAGGAGTAAGAGGGATTGGGAGAGTCAATAAGCGGAAAGAATGAGTGACAGTTCATTGAGGTTAAAAAGTCCATGATAGCTCTCCTACTTGTGTCCATAAAGTTAACCTTGAAGTCTCCCATGAAGATTCCTCTTTGTTTTATTTAGGTTTATAATTTAGGCAATTGAATCTATGAAATTTTGAAAATTTAGGAGGCTTCCTGATAATGGTCTATAGATTCCGATAACTATTAGTTCTTCATTTACTGGTTAACAAATACAGTGGAGGCAATAATAAGGTCTTCATAGACAGAGGAAAATTCGTGA